>CAUYSK010120042.1:0-109459 GCA_963575035.1 Avahi laniger
AAAAAAATACATATAGCAAAAAATTAGCCGGGCATGGTGGCACATGCCTGTAGTCCCAGCTACTTGGGAGGCTGAGGCAGTAGGATCGCTTGAGCCCAGGAGTTTGAGGTTGCTGTGAGCTAGGCTGACGCCACGGCACTCGCCCCAGGCAAGGAAGTGAGACTCTGTCTCGAAAAAAAAAAAAAAAAAAAAAAAAAAGGCAGTTTATGGGACAAAAAGTACTTTAAACCTATTTTTGTAAATCAATACTAATATTGAAAAAGTTGAGTGGTGGTTAACGGAGTTATCTTTGAGTGGTAAGATTAAGTGTTGCAGGGGGTCTATGGTGTCTCCCCCACCCTCATTCGTTGCATTGATTCAGAACTCACAGGCCTGGGTTTGATCCCGTCCCTGTCTCTCATCTGCTGGATGATCTTGAGCAAATTAGCTATCCCACAGCAGCCACCAGTTCCGTAGCTATAAACAGATAATGATGCATAGCTCAAGGGGTTATTTTGGCTATTAAGGGAAATAATGTAATATTCATTTATTCATTCATTTAACAAATATCTAGGATCCCCTTACACTGCCCTGAGAAGTAGGCTGGGAATTGGAGGTGAGATGATGATGACTCAGTGTTTTGACTTCACCTTCACACAACTTCAAGGTTATTGAGGGAAAAAGACACTCAACCCCCCTCATCCTCTTCCTTGTACTTCAATGAAAGCACTTCTTAATCCTAATTTTCCAAATCACCGGTTTATAGGTGTCTTGGTGCTTTTTCCCTTTACAAAGGAATGTACTTCTGGATTCATCTAAGGAGCCAGTACCTTCAGTAGAATTTGATCTAAACAAAACTTTTGAGGAACAACTTGCTGCACGAAGTGAGTCAAGCACCCCTCACAGGGTGGCCATTCCTGGGCCTGTAGGTATCTCCCTGTCTTACCTTGGGCGAAGGCTTATTCCTGCTTCACAGAGGGCCTCAGGGAATTAAAGTTTCCTGACAGATAGTCCCCAAACTCCCTCACGCGAAGTGAGTCTGACTCCTTATTGAACTCTCCATCCACAGCCCCAAAAGTGAGGAAAAGTGCCCTCCCCCTCCCCCACCCTCCCAGGAACCAGGAAATAAATGCTTTCTCCGTCCATCAGTGAAGTCACTTAAGGCAGACTTCTTGATATAACCCAATTTAAATGAAAACTTTGAGTGTTTGAGATCCTCAAGACTTGTTGAAAAGCCACACAGCACAGGGGGGCACAGGCCTCCAGTATCAGCTGTCAGCCCAGAGATGTCCTGCTAACAGAGAAAGAGTCGTTGGAGCTGTGGTCGTGATGAAACTGGCCCTCCCTGTGGGTAGTGGGAGAGGCCCCAGAATATGGTTTACCATGGGCAGAGCCTCCCCTTCCGGGGCACTGCCCTTCTAGACCTCCCTCTGGGCCCAACCTCTGGCTTTATCTTTTCATAATCCGGTGTTTCCTTCACCTGCCTCTGCACCTGGGAGGTAGGCAGGCAGCAGTGGATGCGCTTTCCTGCCCTCACTCCAATCTCTGGGCCTCTAACTATGCAAAGGAAGGAGAAAGGGGAGGAAGCTGAATCAGCCCTTTCAAATAAACAAACAAATAAACAAAACCCAAGCCATAAAATTCCAAGAGTGAAAAAGTGAAATAATTACTATATTATAGAAGGAGATCATTTTTCACTAGGAACCTTAGACTTTATGTCTCCTGGCCTTTCTTGAACTGCCAGAAGAAATTTGTAAAAATGCTCACCAAATGTCATTGTGGAAGGAAGGAAACACAACCCGTGAGACAAGGGTCGGTAGAAACCCAGGTGGCTATAAATACTATGTTGTTTCCATTTCAGGTACTATTAATATCTAAGTAAAAACCATGGTGAAAAAGGAACCCTTGCAATTTTATGAAAGACAGAGTCAACTTTGCTATAGGACTCTAGTTCTATAGCAAATAATTAAAAAGATAACTAGCCATTTTTTATATTGAGATATAATTCACCTACCATAAAATTCACCCTTTTTAAGTGTACAATTCAGCACCTTTTAGTATGTTTCCAAAGTGGTACAATCATCACCAGTTCTTGATTTCTAAATATTTTCATCACCCCCAAAAGAAACCCCATACCCATTAGCAGTCACTGCCCCCCCCCAATGGCAATGACTAATTTTATGACAGTGAAACTATTTGGTATGATGCTATAATAGTGGGTACATGTCATTATATATTTTTCCAAACCTATAGAATGTACAGCACCAAGAGTGAACTCTAATGTAGGCTATGGACTTTGGGTGATAATGATGCATCGTTGTAGGTTTATTGATTGTATAAATGTCCCACTCTGGTGGAGGATGATGATAGGAGGGGAAGCTATGCGTGTGTGGGAACAGGGGGTATATGGGAAATATCTGTACCTTCCTCTCAATTTTGCTGTGAACCTAAAACTGCTATGAAAAATAAAGTCTATTTTAAAAAATTTCGGTAGAGTCCTTGGCACCGATAATGCGTTTTTAAGTACTTGCTAATAACCATGCCATTTTCCCTCTAACTTTTGGGTCTCCTCCCACCAAGACATTTAACCCTGAAATGCTGTGTCTACATGTAAGGAATCTAATTAAGAGAGTTTCAGAACCATTATTTTAGTTCAGTGCCCTGGGATCAAGTGCTTGGTTGCCACTCACCAATCCAGAACTCAATTTCCTCAAAAATTGAGGATCCGGGAGTTAGCTTAGGTCATCTCTAAGGGGCCCTTTCAGCTGTGACAGTCTGTGAGCTGGGTGTGGTCCTACACAAGTCAGGTAGGAGGTTAGCCCCAAAGATGTGACCCATACTCATCTGTTTCCACCCCAAGGGACATGTCACAGCCCAGAACCTTATTTTTCAAATCAAAATGTTGGACTGAAAAAAAAGAAAAAAAAGAAAAAAGAACAAAATGCAGGGTTTATGATTAACAAAGGATTTTTTATGTTTGAAAAGCTCTCTGGGTTCCCTAGTACCATGTATATCTGATATAGAAAAATTAGAACATTTAGAAATATATTAAAAAGAAAATTAAAATCACCCATGGGTCCTTCTCGTTCAAGATGATCACAGAGAATATTTTGGTGTGGTTTTCCTTTCACTCTTTTTGAAATTATTTATTTCCAAGTGTATCCTCTTCCCTAGACTGTAAATATCATATGTTTTATTTTCATTTATCTTCCCAAAGCCTAGCATTTAGCAGGTATCCAATAAATGTTTGATGTGATGAATCAATTAACTAAGTTTGCATAGCAGAGTATTTTCAGTTCCAAAATATTTCTATAATTTATAGAAATAATAGGGCAAAGTGCTTGAAAATACTTGCTTCATGTTAAGGACCCACCTTAGTTTGGGAAACCAAACACTTGCTTAATCTTGAAGAGTCGGCCACCGGAAGATAATTTTTAAAGGTTTTTTTGGGGAGGAGGGGTGAAAGGTTATAGAGGCGGTTGTGCTTCCACATGAAAAGCCAGAGACCAGAATTCAGAGCCCCTGGTCTTCCTTAGAAGAAGGTGGAATTAGTTAACTAATCAAACTCCTGTAGACACAACTCTTTTATTGCTTCATGCACATCGTTCGACTGCAAGTAATTGAAAACCCAACTTGAATGGCTTAACCCTAGATGGGTTTTTTTTCCCTCATGTAACAGGAAGTTTGGAGCTAGGCAGTTGTCAATGTTCAGATGAAAGAACTCTGCCCCATCATGGCTGGGCCCGTGCCTCTGCGGTTCTTTTGGCTTTTCCCTCATTTTCAGGGTAATAAGCACTTCAGCATTCAAGGCAGGAGGAAAATGGGAATAGAAGAGGGAAAGGCCACACCAGCTGGCTCAGTCTCTTTTTATCACAGAAGCAAAAGATTCCTTGAAGAAGATGTCTGCTTAGGTCTCATTGCCAAGAATCGGGTCACATGGCCACTCCCAGCTACGAGAAGGTCCAGGGAACAGAGCTGGGCATGCCACTACTGGAAAGAGAATTAAGGTCATGTTAGCATGGAAGAAGGAGGATGAATAGATGTTGGTATGCAAGTAACAGTATTTGTCAAACACTGTCCTAATAAGCAACAATTGTGTGTCTCTTTACATGAGGTTCGAGGTAGTATCTATGAAGCACCTCTGTCAGTTGGCATCCAGACTAGGGTAGCTTTTACTAATAACTATGTTTATTATAACAGGCCCTTTTAACACATATTTTTGTTTGATCTTAAACTAATTTTACAGAGTAGGTAAGTTAAGTCTTATCATTCCCACTGCACAGATGAGAAAACGAAGACCCGGTGCAGGTACAGCTACGTGTACATGGTGGACACAGTATTTGAATCTAATTCTTGTGCCGCCAAAGCCTGTGGCCAGAACTGCATTTCTGTTTCTGCCTGCTCAGTCAGCACTGCATCTTGAACTTTTGCTAAGGTAATAGGACTTAAAATACTAAGAAATAGGCCGGGCACGGTGGCTCACGCCTGTAATCCTAGCACTCTGGGAGGCCGAGGTGGGCACATTGTTTGAGCTCAGGAGTTCGAGACCAGTCTGAGCAAGAGCGAGACCCCGTCTCTACTAAAAATAGAAAGAAATTAATCAGACAACTAAAAATATATAGAAAAAATTAGCCGGGCATGGTGGCGCATGCCTGTGGTCCCAGCTACTCGGAAGGCTGAGGCAGAAGGATCGCTTGAGCCCAGGAGTGTGAGGTTGCTGTGAGCTAGCAGACACCACGGCAATCACTCTAGCCAGGGCAACAGAGTGAGACTCTGTCTCAAAAAACAAACAAACAAACAAAATACTAAGAAACAAACAGGGTCAACTAGAGTGGGCAGCCTGTGGAAGACGGCAAGTCTGTCTGTGGTTTCCTCTGCCTGAGATGATGGCCTGTGGGCTCTTGGTTTTGCTCCTTGCAACATTCTAAAGGGCTTTCAGGCTGCAAGCACAGGCTAGCCAATGCAGACTGAGGGGCTGTGGCAGCCGTGGGCAGTCACACCCTCCAAGGCCTCAGATTACAATGAAACATTGACAAGGTCCACTGCAGATTGCTGGCCTGTAATCAAGTGAGGTGCTGGGCAGAGAGGGGGCCACGTTTGCCCTGGGTGCGCGGCAAAAACTTGCTTTGAAACTGATAAGAACAGATACCACACTTGAGCTTAGCCAAAAGGCAGAGAAGCGATAAAAGCTTGCTTTTAGAAAAACAAATCCTTTGAGATCTCCATTTTGAACTGTTGTCGGTTTACTTTAGTTGCTGAGGCTTTTGGGGGAGTTAGAAGGGAATTTCAGCGACCAAGACCAATAAAATCCCTTCCACTAAACTGTAGACAGAACGTCTTTGTGTAGCCCTGAGAAACAAAGTTATTAACGTATAATACTTGGAAATAAGCGAAAAGATGACTGCATGTCCTTGCGAAGGAAGAAAGAACTGTCTACCAAGTCCATCTAAGGCTATTTAGTTCTCCAGGAAAATGTATCTTGGTTTGACTTGCTATTTGCCATTGGTTAGGATCTGGACTCCATGAAAGCAAATGTTAACTTGTAGTCTGATAAATTACAAATGATTTTTGTACAGTAGAGTCGCATACCATTTCTGTTTGGTTAAAAAAAAAAAACCACAAAGTTACAGTTTTATCACCTTGTAGGACATAAAACAGTTTTGTATCTATCTTTGCAATCCTATGTTAACATTTTTTCTCACTACACACACACACACACACACAAACACACATATGTACGTATATATCAACCTCTCCTACGTGCTGGTTTCCTCACTAATGAATTAAATATGTCTTTGATAGATGCTCACCATACATTCGTATGAAGGTCACGTTTCTAGCTTTTTGAAGTTTGCTTTGGCAGTGTCTTGGCAATTCTTGTAGAGAGAATCCACTGTAGTTTAAGGAATTTAGCAATGTGAAGATTATAAAGTGCAAAAAAGAAAATCCCACTGGGAGTATATGTGCTATTTAACTTGATCCTTGCCTTTAGCTGTTCATAAACACTGCCTAGAAGCTATTCCTCACAGTGTATTGGTATTGGACTCCAGAACAAAATCAAAATAAACAAAACAATGCAAAACGAGAAAGCCTTATGCAAGCAAATGGATGAACGTAGAAATTCCTATTTTAGAAATGAAATGGAATCTGGTAGCGGTAGCCACCCAGAGAGCATATTTCTTCCTTCTAAATTATGTCTCTTTGCAGGTACTTAACTTTTTTCCCAAGCCCAGAACCTATTTTCAAGGCCACGTGCATTGGATGGAATTTCTGTTGCAAAGAAAAACAAAATGCCTCAAGTATATTTTATCCCAATCTCCACAGCAGTCATTTCCTCCTCCAGGGACAAGGAGACACACTGTTGCGATCCAGAAGCTAGTGCCGTCTCAAATGAATACCAACCCCAAGTAACCTTTACTCGTTCCATTTGATGCCTCCAGTTCACTAATAGGGACTTACTTGAGTTCCAGGTTGTAGAAGCAGTTGCTTGGGACCTAGTAATAGGGGATTATAATTGTATTTATTTATTTATTTCAAGTATCTTGATAATGAAGCTGACAGAATCTGGTGAGAGAGAAAAGTGTTTGAGAAATAAGCAAAATATGTCCTGCTATTAATTGTGTGTGTATCGTGTGTGTGTGTGTGTGTGTGTGTGTGTGTGTGTGTAAGAGGGCTCCTATTTGAGGCTACCCTTCAGTTTTGGCACTTCCCCTTAAACTTAAGGAGAGATAATTGAAGATCCATGTGCTTTGTTGGTCAATTTGTTATAAGAATAGTAACCACTTAGACCACATGTTCACATGAGTTCCTGCGGTCCCTGACCACATGTTTCCACTGCTAGGCAGTGCCTGTGGAGAGGCTGCGAGTGTCAGGATGGTTGGTTTGTTTAATTCCAGCAGTGTTATTCCTCCTAGAAAGAACACCTAACCTCCAGGATTTCCAGGATGTTTTCCACCAGATGGGTCACAGGAAAGAGTTCTGGGAATAATCTATGGCAAACTTCTGTGATGTATGCTATGTGCAATTTACAAATGCCTATAAATAGTAAAATCCATGTGACAATGTTGTCATTTATGTTTGCAATCTGTTTACTATCTTGGTCATGTTCTGGACCCTCAAAGAATTTGGCTCTTATTCAAAGAAAAATACTATGAACCATGCAGATAATAGCAAAATTTTTTTTATCATTGGTGTTACTTAATATAGGGCCTTTCATCTCTCTTATTAAAAATAATATTTTATGCATTATGTTACATTCTTAGACACTAACTGGTAGGAAATCACAAATTTGTCGAGGAATCTTTAAATTGTGTCTATCAAAAGGCAATGGATTCGTTGTCTTCTCCCTGATGTTCCGATATCACTGTCCCACCAACATAGTAACTTTACTTTTAAAAAGATATTAGGTTGGTCTGACATTACTCCTTCTAGAGAGCCCTCACTCAATTATGATGATAACTGCTTTTTCTATTAGGAGCTCTGAAACCAAACCTTTGGTAATCATGTCAGACTGTTATCCACTAAAATCCAGATTCTGACCGTCAGTCTTCTGGTGCTCATTCCATTCTCTCTGAGTCCTTAGACGAGAGGGCTCAGGTTAGGTTTTTTCAGTGTGCTAAGATGTTTCTTATCCCAACTAGGAGACTCAAAAATATTTACAAATATTAGCATGTATATATTTTGGCAATATTTGAGAAAATCAAACCACTCTCAAGTGTCTCAAATGATTGTCACCAAAACGTAAACCCTCTCGTTTGCCTCTAAAGGTAATATTTCCATATATCTCTGTTGAAAGCTTCCTTGTCTTGTCTAGAGACATGAGACTTTCCTTGTTTCTTAGGCTTTTATATTGAAATAACTGTGTTAGTTCTTTTGTTTGCTTTTCTGATCTAGAATGTAATCATTGTTCTCCCAATTTTCCTTTTTAGAACAATATTTTCTTTAACAATTGGTGGGTAGGATAAGATATCTTTGTGGCTTGCTACATATCCTTCAAGGCATAGTATGCTGGAAAATAAAAATCTTGTTTTGAAAATGGTTTTTGAGCATATTTTTCTTAAAATGCAAGAATCAATGATATAATTATTTCTGGCATAACTTCTGACTCCTTGTGCAATATCATTCTTTATATGACTCAATCAAGAGAAATAATGCTCTACATCCTTTTCCCACAGCCATCCCTCATGCAGAATAAAGTCACCAAGGGCAATTTGATCTAAATGATCCAGGAACCAGACCGTCTGGGGACCTTTCCACTCCCCAAAATCTCCTAGCAGCTTTTCTTTCCTTTTCTAGCGCTGTAAAATGAAGGGGTAAAAACAAAACAAATTGCTTCCCATTATCACTGAAGGCTTCTCTACCAGTCATTCTGGGGGAGAACGCATGATTCCCTGGGCATGGTCTTTAGAGGAGAAATTCCAGCGCTCCTCTGGTCATGGCAGCGGAAAGTTACCCCAAGCTGTAACCGAAGAGCTCTGGGAACTTTGTGGTTGGGTAAATTTCATCAGAAGGTGCGCTCAGGGAATACCAGCACCTCTAAAATTAGGCTAAGCCAAACACCAGAAGATCAGGAGGGTATATGTGGTGCAATCAACACCATATAACTCATCCTGAGCTAAATAGAAATGACTTTTGCATCATGCGTGCCCCTGCCTCCCCCCAGCAGGGCAGTGAATTGGCAATTAATGGGCTGTTCCTCCACGTTATCTCCCCCATGGACAGAAATTGAAGAGCGACACTGAAGTGCCTGGAGTTCTAAGCTACAGTTCCTTGTAAGCAAAAAAACACTTGTCTGTATTTTTAAAGATGACTGTGTTTCTCCTTCAGTCAACTTTCTTCAAAGTATTAATCATTGAAAACAAGTAAAGATGTGCCTCTTTCTTTATAGTTTTAAAACTAAATTTTTAAAAAATTCTGTGAATTGGCAATAAAGCAGACATAGACTAGCTTGGCCCTTATGACATTGCAGATTTGCTCACTTGGCATTCTTCTTGTTCTTTTTTTTTGTTCTTTCCTCCAGAATGTTGTGCTTTTATTGTTAAGCCACCCAGAGATGTCCTTGATCGTGCAGGGTGTTGTGACAGAGGCTTCCATTCTTGGGAGCGCTGCCCCCTAGCCAGGGAAGAGCTAGGGAAAGGTCACGGCTAGAGGAAACGCAGATGTCAGAGATCTGAAAGTTTGTGTGGAGCTTCAGCTGGGTCATGGCTGCCACCTCCGCCCTCCCCGACCCTCTTCCTCTTCTGACAAAGCCTTTATGTCTCAATCCCCCACCAAAGGCGCAACAGAACACAAGCAAATTATCCCAAGAGGAGCCAAACAGCATGCCTTCCTTCCATCGGACAGCATGGCAGAGGCCTGGCCAAGTCTCTTCCAGGTCTGTGGGCGTTCTTAGTGCTGTTCCATCCCGTTATGCCATCTCCTGAAGTAGCAGAGTATTGGGAGTGGTTCTGAGTCAATGTTATTTTTATGGAGTACAAGGGGCTGTTCCAAAAATGATTATGATTCAGATGTTTCTTACTGACCCGCTCCCAAAATATACCCTTGGGGCAGAAATAAATTAATCTTATGGGATCAAAAAAGATATTCTGGTTAATAAACTTACTCTGTGCATGCAATCTGTCAGATCAACAATTAGGTGGTGGTTTACAGAAGTCGTACAAAAAAGAATTCCAAGTCTAAAAGCTCATGTACCTTGTTTTAAGTTCATGCTACTAAGGGGAGGGATAAACAAATGAGGTGTTTGGATAAAATTAATTTTGTGACTTTAGAGAAAGTCCTACAGCTTAGGCAGTTGAGGTTAAAGGGCAGGTATACAGTGATAGTTGAAAAGAATCTGTGTCTCATGTGACCAGAAAGATGCAAAAGAAAAATAAGCTTAGTACATCTAACAGAAAAGTAGAATAATTGTGCATAGTCAAAAAGCATACACGCATTGTTGAAGATGCATGTTACAAAGATAAATTCTACATTTAAAACAGTTTCTGGGCTATGCATGGAATTAGCCCGTGGGAAAAAATCCGACTACATTCTCGTAGCTGTAAAATGTGCAAGCCAAAAGGGTAAAGAACTTTGCCATAAGCCCTTATTAGCATTATTATTACTAGAATAAAAGTTCATGGTTTAGGAGGTTTCAGTGAAATGAATCAGTCAGAATATATTTCTTTACAGAAAATTACTACTTATATTTCCAAGCTCTTGCTATGAATGTGGTCAGTCTTTGGAGCTAAAATAAATAAATACAAGATGAGGGTCCACTAAAGGAACTCAAACAAATGGGAAAACTTAGCTACTTGAAGTTGACACAGGAAGTTGATGGTTTCACGTTTTTACAAACTGAAAGCCCTAGATGAGAATATATTATACACTGGAGGGGAACATGAAAAAACATTTGCAGAATACCCAGAACAATCTCCAGCACACAGCTTTGATTTCCTTTAAAGCTGCCGTGATAAACGCAGGAAATCTGGAGGTCTATTCGACATCTGATTTTTAACAGTATGCTTTGCGTAAATGTTGTGTTGGGCTGTGCTCACGTTACTCTGATACGTGTAAAGGTAGACAAACCATGGCCTGTGGGCCAAATCCTGCCTGCCCCCTGGTTTTGTACAGCCTGCAAGCAGAGAATGAGTTTTACGTTTTTAAATGGTGGGGGAAAAAATGAAAAGGAAAAGAATATGCCGTGGCACATGAAAGTTAATTACAATTAGAATTTCAGTGTCCATGAATAAAGCCTATTTGGAACACAGCCACACCCAATTGTTTACACAGCGTCTCTGGCCGCTTTCGAGCTCAAAGGGCAGAGTTGAGTAGTTGTGACAGAAACAGTGTATGTGGCCTGCAAAGCCAAAAGTATTTCCTGCTGACTCTTTACAGACAAACTTTGCTGAGCCCTACTTTAATATGCAAAGACCAGCTTAATCTGCAAGTAAATGCACAAAAAAATAATATGGAGAAACAAGAGAGGGAGGGGTGCACTGTTCAGGGTTCCAAGCCTCTCCCGCAGATCTGCACGGGCTCCCATGCTGTCCTGGCCACGGCAGATGGAAGAGGGCAGCCCTCCTCGCAAAAACCTCCTTGTTCTTTCTGCTGCTTTATTGGTGCAAAGCTCAGGTGTGCTTTGCAATTTGATACAGAGATTGGAATTAGTTCTTATTTTAGCTGATTTAGGTTACCTAGGTTACACAACAAATCAAAAATAGCTGAAATATCTGTGTAAATGAGAAACAAATGTATAGGAGGAGGGAGCAACCGGTTTTCAGAAGAAAGAGAAATGTTCTTTTCCATGTGCCCGCCCTGTTGGTAATGAGCTCCCTGGTGCTAAGTGAAAGGAAGGAGGGGAGGGCCCTTTGTGGATCTCAGCAGGACCTCCAATCAGGCAACCGGGTAGAAACTTGCATTAATTGTGGGCGTTGGCAAAATTTAGGGTGGCCTGTTTGTACTGATACTTTGAAATTCCATGGGTATTTTGGTAATAAACTCCCATGTAACTTTGCAATAGTGAGAAAATAACTTTGGGAGTTATCCCATGATACTAATAGGTTTTGTGATTTTCTTTTCCTGCATACATTTTTTTTTTTTTGGTCAAACTCTAGAAGATTAGCCTCAAGGCATCAGAAATGCTGGAGGTTGATGGAACCAGTTAGAGCCCCTCACTGGACCAGCAGCATCGGTACCCTCTCGGATTTTCTTAGAAGTTCAGAATCTCAGGGCCCTCAAGACTGCTGAATCAGAATCTACGTTTTAACAGGATTCCCAGATTGTCTGGATATACATTAATTTTCGAGAAGCATTGGTTGAAGAAAGTGCACAAGGCTCCGAGTCTTGGAGTTCCAGTTCCAGATCCAACTGCTACTAATTCACTGGTGACCTTGGGCAAATTTCTCACCATCTTTTTGCCTTGGTCATCTCTCTAAAGAGCTGCTAAACTCACTGTCTTAGTTTGGGCTGCTACAACAAAATCCCATAAGACTGGGGGACTTAAACCCCAAAAGTTTATTTCTCAGAGCTCTGAAGGCTGGCAGTTGGAGATCAGGGTGCCGCGATGATGGGGTTCTGGGGAAGGCCTTCTGGGTTGCAGATGGCTGACTTCTTGTATCCTCACATGGTGAAAGGGGAGCAAGATGGCTCTCTGGGGTTCCTTTTATAAGGACAGTACTCCCATTCATGAGGCCTCTACCCCCATGACCTAATTTTATCCCAAAGGACCCACCTGCTGACTGCTAATACCATCACCTTGGGAGTTAGGATTTCAACATATGAATTGGGGGGAGGGTCATAAACAGTCCATTGAAATCATCTTTCCTCACTGTTTGAACAAAACTCTCATTGTCAAATAAGACGAGCATAAAACTGCTTGAAAAAGTATTACCCACTCTATGGTTATGAGATATTAGGAATATTAACAGCTAATATTGCTCTGTGCTGACTTCTGAAGACGGAGCTTTCCTTTCAGTCTTACTAAAACTCTCTGACAAGGGTAGTAATATCTGTCTTACCTTGCATATGAAGAAACTGAGCCATAGAGAAATTAACTGCCTCACCTAAGGTCACATACCTAGTTAGTTGCAAAAGTAGAATTTGAGCCCCAAAACCATGTTCTTATCCCTGCAGTATGCTGCCTCTAAAATGCAATATCGAAGAGTGACAACAGATGAAGTTATTATCACAAAGGACAGTCTGAAAACCACGGCACAATGAGAACAAAACCATGACATGTTTTAAAACTCTTTTTTACTATACAAAAGGGGAAAAAAAATGAATAAATAGAAATTTCCTAGAGATTAATGGCCCAGATCACACAAACCAACTTGAATGCGTTTATCAAAAATGGCAGCCAACTGGCTTCCATTGTGATTTTGCTTCTAGTAATGAAATGTGAACCACTGACTAGTACATACAAGAGGCAATGAGATTTCCAGTTTTGTACCCATTGAGACTCATTGTATTTCTTAGTTTCTAAAATGAGTACTTGAAGTTGCATCTAAAGGAAGGCCAAGTCTTAAGAGTAGAAACTTACAGAGCTGAATGTAATCTTACAATTCAATTTCAAAACGGTGGTGACATAGAGATATTTTGTATGTTTTACAAGATCTACTCTGATCCCCTTGACAGCAGAAACATAAGGCTTCCAAATAGTTCTAAACAAATGTGCTCAAATTTGGAGACTTTTTGAAAACCCTGTACTTCTTGACTCTGAGCTAATGTTTATATCTTGCTTACTTTGTGCTGGGAACTGCTCTAAGAGGTTTTCAATATTAACTCAAATATTAACCTTCTCAACAATCCTTTTCAGCAGGCAGTATTATTATTATTCTAGATTATGATTAGATTAATTGGATCATTAAAAGGCTCATTATTTAGCTGAAGATGCACAGAGAGGGTAAGTAACTTCCCTAAGATCACACAGGTAGCTTATGGTAGAACTGGATTTTAAACTGAAGCAGTTGGTTTCACACTCTGTGCTCTTAACTACCACCCTAGAGAGGCTGCTAGTAAAACTACCTCTCAGGGATAGTTTCTTTTTAAACTTTGGTTTTCGTGGGGTTTAAAAAATCTGTTTAAAGGAGAATCTGGAGGCTGCATTAGTAAAACATTGGTGCTTTCTTCTAAAAAATAAGAAGGAGCAGTTTTGATAGCTTTGGAAAGTCCGTGTGACTAAAGACTATGTGGACTAAATCATTCAACCCGTGTTCTTAGTATCGTTCTATAGGGGATATTTGGCAATGTTTGGAGACATTTTTGAGTGTAGCGATTTGGGGGGTGGTGGCTAATGCTACTGGCATCTAGTGGGTAGAGGCCAGGGCTGCTGTTAAACATCCTTCACTGCATAGGACAGCCCCCACCACAGAGAATTATCTGGCTCCAAATGTCAAAAAAGCTGAAGTAGAGAAACCTTCTATGGGAAAAGGGTACATAGCATATATCTACTAGTTAGGATACTAGCTAAGAATGCACACGGACTAGAGGAGAGGGTGCCGGATGTTAGAAGTAAAAGACAAGTGGACAAATGATTACAAAAGCATGAGGAATGCACTGGAGTAAAGACTGCGTAGGGTGCTTAAAGGTACACAGGACAAGTGCAAACTCAGCCTTCATCGTGACGCTGGGGCTGAATATTCTAGACTGAAGTGGCCATATTCACCAACAGACAAGAGCCTGCAGGGCAGAGGAAAGAGCAGCCCAGGTTTGTTTGGTTTGGGTTTTGTTTTCTTTGGCTGCTAACTGCTAGACATCTTTTGAGCTCTGACTTGCCTTATTCCCTGCCTTCTGTCTCGGCCTCCAAGCCATTGCCTTTTTCACCCTTAAGGACACCGATGGAAACTTTTGGAAAACCCACGTTTGAGCTGAACCGGAATTGTGAATTTCTCAATGCAGAAAATCTCTGTGGAAGATAGAAAGACTCAGCAAAATCAAAAGTAAACAAACTTTTAAACATGTTCAATCTGAACAGAGTGTTCAGATTGCAGAAAGTGGCGGGTGATGTAAAAGCTGAGATTTATCTGGGACCATTAAAAGCTTTAAGGGAGCAAAATAGAGCATCAAGGAAAGGAGCTAAATGGGAACAGCAAGAGAAGCTTCTCCATTCTTCCAGTCGGTTGTATGAAAGCAAATGGATGAAAAGATTATTAAATCCTCTGATGCTAAATATTCTCCACATTCAATTTGTTTTTCAGCCTCCAAAGGGGAGAAGTTAAGCCAAAAGGGTTTTACAGTCTAAGCTACAAATGGAATATGGACAGGCACGTGGCTAACCCACCTGAGTGTCGCTGTGATGACCTGTTTTGGCTGTTGTCGTAAATAAAACATCCGTTTCAGTGGAAGTTTAAAATTTTAGATGGAAGTTTTGGGGTTCCAAGTTTTTCTGAATTCTCACATTTTACAAGAATGGAGGAGAGATATTTGCCACATGAGCCCCCCAAACTCAGGTAATCATTGAAACCTTCCTTCCCAAAGTTCAATTGCAAAGCCAGAACAGTGCAGGAGGAAAGTGGGAGTTTACTCTAATCAAACTGAATCTGTCATTTTAGTGAAACCTTGGGTTCCTCTGGGTTTAGTTGCTTTTTTAAAGGTTGGGATGGAAGGGTTTGGGGATGAAGCCAGGGGAGAGAAAGAGTCATCATCCATTCTTCACATTATCCTCACCTCTGGGAGTTTTGGTCAATGTTATTCATTTTCAGATTGCACTTACAAAGTGGCTTTTGCAAATAGATTGCTAATGAATCAGTTTTGCATTCAAGAAGCATCCCTGCATGAAAAACAGCTTTCTCTTCGTGGACAAGGAATGCATCAAAACCATGAGCTTGAGAGCCTTTCTGCTTTTTCCTGGGATTAGTTCTGGATCCCTCAGAGGAAAAATGGTGGGCTACGAGTCTCACGAGTCCACTGCATGTAACACAGCCAGAAAATTGTTTCACAAAACAATGGGAATTGGCTCAGAATCTTGCATTATCTAAAATCACATTTATATTTTGTCTCCCTTTAATTTAGGGAAAGTTTGTTTCCAAGTATGAGTAAAAGTTGTTTAAATGAGATCCTTCTCTTGCTAGAGACCTTTTAAAGATCTTGGATTTTCTGAAAGTGAGGTGACCCGAAGACCAACCAGATAAATGCATTCGGAATCCTATAAAGAGCTGCCAGTGAACTGCTCTCCTGGGCTGAAAAAGAAGGTCAAGACTGCAGAAGAATCTGCCTCCCCCATGCACCTCAGCCTTCCAGGCCTACGGTGGTTTCTTTTCATGTCTAAATAAAACAGCTTAGGGCTCAATCCCACATACTGCGGGAAATCTTGCATCCATCCTAAAATTTCTGAAAATTCCCAGTGGATTACTTCTTTGTTCCTGGAGGTTGCCTGCCTCTTCCTATTCCCAACTCCCTCCCAGGCTCAGGCACTGTGAGTCTTCCTCATCCTGGGTCATATTTAGGCTTCTTGACAGCTTTGGAGTGGCCAGCTAACATTCAATTCACACAGAGACATGTACCCTAACTCCTCATTTTCTGAATCTTAGAGTTCCCAAATTATTGACCTTAGGAAGAAAAGGGAGAGGAGAGAGGACGACTCAAGGATGTTGTTATTCCAACAACCTTTAGTTTCACTCCCTCCATTTAAGACTGTGCATGCGGCTCCAATTCCTCAGTGAGTTGGGGCTATACCTTTAGTCACATGAAATTCTGGGCCAAAATTTTGAGATCACAAGTTTTCTTTAAGGACTTTATTTGCTTCTTCATGCTGATCACATCCTTATAGAAAGGAAAGGCCACACACACACACAAAAAATCCTCCCACCTCCTTTCAGATGAACTCCCAGGGATCATAAATTAGACCTTTAAACACGGAAATTAAAGGTTTTCACAGTAATAGGCCAAATCCAATAGAATATAAATTTCCTAAGAACAGGGATCTCGGTCTGATCTGTTTCAGTTTGTATCCTCAGCACCTTGAACATGGCTGGTATATAGTTGTATCCAACAGTACCTGTTGAGTGAGTCACTGAATGGGTAAATAAATAGCCAATGAATACATTTAAAATTCATTTGTTTGCTGTTAATTGAGCTACTGGTATATGTCAGGAACTAAGATTGGCAATGTGGACCTTACAAAGGTGAAACAGGCCTGTCACTTGCCCCCAATGAGCTTCTATTTGAGTAGGGAAGACAAGACACGTACATAGATTGCTTCAGTCCAAGGGAGACCTCGGCAATGGCATGATATAAGCCTAGACAAGAAATAATGGCAGAGCCAATGGAGAAGAGTGAGTAACTGGAATCTCTCTCACTAGATAGGGATTTCCTTTAGGTTATTAAAAAAACAATAATCCCTTTGAAACTGTATCTTCCTAAGTCATTATCATTTGTCCAAATGGTACATCCTTTGACAGGTTTTCAATAGATATCAGTACTTTAACTATTGTTTTCTACATTGGAGCTTCAAAAATAAGCTATACTTTAGTCCATTAAATACCTTTTCCCAGAGCAAAAGGCAAACAGACAAGTTCATAACAAAGTGATGACTAGACTATAGCAAGTCTAGTCTTCTATCTAAAGAGAAGCAGGCTTTTATGAAATAATAACTTTCTCTCTTCTCTTGAAAAAAGTAAATTGCTCTGGTTCACCAGATGAGGACATAGATGCTCTCCCTCATTAACTTAGTGAGTTAGGGTTAACCAGCAAAGCATAAGTCACAGAAGGGAGGTGCTGATTGTGGATGATGGTCAACATAACCCCACGTGGTCCTGTAGGCCTCTGGGAATAACAAGCTCAACAGTGGGCTTTGAAACACACGTACTTCCTTCCTGGTTGCTGTTCGGCTCTGAACTCTAATTGCAGTTCTGTTGTTACCTGTGGAGGAGGGTGAAAAAGAGCACTGGGGACACATTCTCAGGAAACTACCAATAAGTAAAGAGGCAGAACTCTTAGAGTAGAGTTTAACTTCAGGACTTTCAGCAAGTCCTTGTGACTAGGCCTGGTTGAGAGGCAACCAGGTTTTCTCTCAATCAGATTGTCAAAGTCAAGATAAAATATAGAGATAAATCCCTAAATTTAATGTTTCATTTTGAGAAGCAAGAATTGCAATTCAGGGCATACACTTAGACTGGGTGGTCTTTGATATGTCCGAAGAATAAAGAGAAGGGTGGGAGTTTTATTAGAAAGAGAAATGTTAGAGAAGCTTTTGGGGGCTGGCAAGTTCTGACTGGTGAGTGAGGGCAGTAGGTAAAGTCAGTCTTGGGGTTTCAGCAGCTACTTAAAACTGGTCTTAGGATTACAGCAGGCTGTTTCAGCAGTTGGGCTTGCGGAAAGTTTAATTCTTGGAGCAGGTGCTATGTGCCCTAAGTGCTTTTTCCCCTGGCGCCTGCTTGACTCTGATTTAGTTGGGTATGACAAGAATGGCCCAATTTGTATGATCAACTTTCACAAGATATCACCCTACACATGTGGCTGCAAACTGGCCTCATGGAGCACTGAACTAGCCAGTTCTCACTATGTCGTATGGATGCTTTTCTAAACAGATCTTAGTCCCTTTTTATATGATTATAGCGGCATAAGTCTGTTGTAAACATTTTAGAAAATACAGACAAGCATAGAGGAGAAAATAAAAATCAGCTACAAATTAAAAGCCCAGTGTAATGTCTACTGACTTTTAGTGTCTTTTCTTTCAATCTTATTCCCAAGCGTCTGTTTGCTTTTTTTTTTTAAACAATGGGATTGTTTTGTATATGCAACTTCTTATCCTTTTCTTTCATCATTTAGTAATATTACATCGCTGTTTAAGGGGTGTTTGAGGAATCTGATGACATATATAGAAAGAGAATAGGTGATTAACCACAGGGACGAGCTGGTGACTGGAAGTCAGGGGTGACCATTGCCTGGCATCTCAGAGTCCCCCAAGAATGCCCAAGCCTCAGGACACACAAATGAATGGATTTATGTCAGAGATGTTTTAGCCACAAACACTCACCAGCCAGCCCCATAAGTCCTCTTCCACCGGCTTCCTGATCCACGTTTCTTCCTAGAAGTCAGCTCATGGCCACAACCTTTCCTGTGAACTTGTAGCATACTTTAGAGTTAAACCATCCCAGCAGCATAAGAGGGGTGCTCGGAAGAATGGATCAAGATGTACTTGGCATATTTATAATTTTTCAGATCTGCCACAAGGACACATTGCCAACGTTTTCTTAAGTAGTGGAGATGTCAGAAAATTTAAAAAGCTTTAACTCACTGTTCTGACTTTGTTTCCATCTTATAGTTTAGAATTAATGGAAAATATGAGGTATGAACCAAATCTACTCAAACATGGCTGTGCATAAGCAAATCCTTTTTATGTTTAATAATGGAAAAATGATTCATCAAAATCTATTATGCTACAAATGCTTAGGTCACTTAGAGCTTCAAATGGCTCCAAAATTCCCCCAATTGTCCCTCCTTTTTTTTTTTTTTTTGCCAGTTGGATATTGATTAAGCGTTGGCTTACAGAGTGTGGATTCGGAGACATTTTTTCCTGTAGGGTTTTTGCCCTGTATAATGGAACAAGTACAAGGGAGATAATGTGATATATAAAGATTTATTATGAGAAAATATTTTACCCAAGTATTACTTTGTTGGGAAGCAGTGAGGATGGAACAAAGCTGCAAGAACATGGAATGGGATCATGAGTACTTTTTTTTTTTTAAATAATTGAGTTAACACAGTTGAGTGCCTACCATTTGCCAGGTAATGTTGTTTTAACTCATTTAATCTTCACAGCACTATAAGATAGATCTTATTATTATGCCCAATTTAAAGATGATGAAACTGAGGCACAGAAAGTTTCAGTAACTTAGCCACAGTCACAAGCAGAAAGAGGCAGAGCCAGAATTGAAGACCAAGTAGTTCAGTTCTATAATCTCTGCCTCTAACCACTGTGTTATACTTGCTTGCTCACAGACTCCTGGGCCGTAAGAGATCTTGAAAGGGTCTCTGTCTGCTTCATTCATCCAGCTACCATGTAAGAAACATTTATTAAGCACTTATTGTTTGCCAGGTATTGTACAAAATTCTGGAACATGATAATCAATATACTTTAATACAATACCTGTCCTCACAGGGTGCATTCCAGTGGGGGAGAGAGAGAAGTAAAAAAGCAATGATAATACCACTTTACTTTCCAACAGAATCAAGTTCAAGCAATTGTAGGCAGATCAGAACCAACATCATTTTACTTGGGGAGTAAATTGCATATGCAAAGATACAGGCTTTCCTCTGCAGAGTGTACCTAACTACCTGGCCCATCACAAAGTAATTGACCCCTGGAGGCAAGTGCTCTTGGGGCCTTTTGTGCAGCAGGAAGGATTGTTTGAAAACAGTTATGTGTCAATTATAAATAAACAGCTTAAAAAATAAAACCAGCCCCAAATCCTGTGGACGTTGAAAGTGGAGGGAAACACAGAATCTCCCTCCCACAAAACTCAACAAAATCATGAACAATAAAAGAGCCTGACCCTGTTATTTCTACCTTAAGTCTTTTATTTTTTTTCTTTAACCTCAAGCCATGAGCTGTAAAGGGGAATCAGGGATGTAGACATATGTCATTTTACGACATCTCCACTATTTAAGAAAATGTGGAAGGTTTGAAACTTATTTTAAAAACCTCCAAATATACTCCACTTTTCACCAACACCAAGCACTTCCCTCTACTCTTCTTTCCCTACAAAAACAAGTTCTTCTGCTTTTGCTATCCAACTTGGCTCTTCCTGATAGAGGTTACACCCTAAATTGATGCATGGTGCCAAATTGTTGATTATCGTTTATGATGTCTCCTTGAACATGCCATATAATTATGTAATCACATCACAGCAAGTCTGGTTTATTGGAAGGCTCTGGGCAGAACTGTTTGGCCACTGATTCTACTGGAGGATCTGTCTCCTAGGATACTTCTCATACCCACTTGTAGCAAGGAACAAATACAGAGGTGGCCAGCTTTTCCACCCTCAGTCTTTTGTACGTTGTTGTAACTAAGGAAAGGCTGAGGAAAGGGTGCTCCTGGCAAGATTTCTTTAAAAACATCACAGTTGAGCAATTACTAAAGGTTACTCAGAGCCAGCAGATGGAGCAGATAAGAAGGCCCATAGATGAGCTTTTTGGCCAGTTGTGATTCCATCCTAAAGTTAAGACCTGTTGGCTCTTATCTTAGGAAAAACCCGGGCTCTTTCCTCCCTGCCTATACTGAAAAGGGCAGGGCAGCGTTTAGGTTTATCACTAACTCATTAATTTCTCCTTGAGCCCATGAAGCCTGATCTTTCCTGCAATCAAAATGTTATGAAAAGGCTTAGCAGGCTATTGCAAAACTATTCTGTCTTCTTTAAAGTTCATCTCTTGGGAGTTCATTCTACTCTTGATTTTACAGGGCCCTCCCAGGCACAGAGGGCATTGCTCAGCTCTACTTGAAGGCATAAGAACTGAAACCTCCCCACTTTTTCTTGGAGAGTAGAAGGAATGTATTTGCTATTTGTCCTGACTTGGGCTCAGTTTCCTGCCATGGCTTTTGAAATTCTTTTCTCAGGCCAACAATAGTAGACGCAGTAAATTCACTTGTGAAAAACTCTGTCTGCCTTTGGTCTGTCATCTGTGTTTTTAAATATACTTGAGTTATTCTGTTGCCATTCTATTTAGTAGCCACCCACATTTGGAACACTTCCACCTTGAGTGGTAGACATATCTTTTATTTTTTTAATTCCTATTTTAGAATTTGTTTTAGAATTTAGAATTTGTTTTTTAGGGTAGAGGATGGGCAGAAATAGACACTATCAGTTCTCAATAGGGTAGTCTACATAATTTTCAAGGCCCAGTGCAAAATAAAGATGTGGGGTCTCTTGTTCAGAAATTATTAAGATTTTCAAGACAGTGACAACAGAGCATTAAATCAAGCACAGGGTCCTTCTGGGCTCAGGGCCCTTCTGAGTGCAGGGCTCTTCTAAGCACGGGGCCCTGGGATTGCATAGGTTTCGCACCAATGAAACCAACCCCAATTCTTCATTATTCCCAGGCAAGTTGAAGGTTATCTAGGCCACATGTTCGCCCTCATCCACTTTCCCATTTGCTGGTTTAGGACAAATCTCTGGCCCTTTGGAAACTGCTACATTAATTTGTCGACTGGGAAAATAAACGATATAAAATGAAATTTATTAATTTGACTACCAGGTAGAACTAAAGGCGTTTGATGGCGGGACAGGTAGAGATACTAAACAGAAACTTCTCCATTGTCTGATTAATTCATTTGTGCTCATTGTGAAATAGTGTGATCAAATGGAGGAACAGAAAAACCACTAAAATGAAATTCAGATCCCTAAAAAGTTAAACATAGAATTCCATATGACCCAACAATTCCACACCTAGTTCTATACCCAAAAGAGTCAAGAACAGGGACTTTTAACAGACACTTGCATACCAATTTTCATACTAGCATTGTTTACAATAGCCAAAAGGTGAGAACAACCCAAATGGCCAACAGCCGATGAATGGTTAAATAAATCATGATATGCGCTTATATTGGGGAGGAAACATAATTTCTCCTCAACCTTTATAAGTTCATAGTTGGGGTAGACCCTATAACAAAAGACAGATTAACAAGAGAAAAACAAGTGATTTTATTAACTTGTGCAGTGCATGTCATGCAGAAATAATCTCAATGACAAGTAACTCAAAGCCATGGCTTGGAACTCTGGCTTATATAGCACCTCCAAGGAAGAACAATAAACTTTAGAGAGAAGTGACAAGACAAAGGAAAGCAGTTTTAGGCTTCAGGAGGTGGGAAACTGAGAAGGAAAATGTATGGGAGGAAGCTAAGGGAGTAAGGTTTGTTTGCAGATTCCTCTGGTACCTTCTCTGAGCTGATAAGAGTTGTCTCCGGTAAAGGAGAATTTCTATCCTGTCTGTAGACAGAAAAGTGGGAGGGTAGAAAGAGCTCTTTCTCCATTTGCTGTTTCCCAATAGTCTTTAGCTCAGAAATACTTCTGTGAAAGAGGCATATTTTCAGGGGACATATTCTGGTTTCCTCCACTTACAATGGAATACTATTCAGTCACAAAAAGGAACAAAGTACAGTTGGCATTTGAACAACATGGGTTTGGACTGCATGGAAAATTTTTGGAGATTTGTGACAATTTGAAAAAACTCACATACCAACACATAGCCTAGAAATATCAAAAAAATTAAGAAGAGGCTAGGTATGTCACAAATGCATAAAATACATGTAGATACTTGTCTATTTTATCATATACTACCATAAAACATGCACAAATCTATTATAAAAGTTAAAATTTATCAAAACTTACATACACAAACACTTACAGACCATACATGGTGCCATTAGCAGTCTAGAGAAATGTAAAGAAATGTAAAGATGCAGAATTAAATCATAACTGCTTAAAACTCACAGTAGAACATACTGTATACTGTTAACAATTTCGTAGCCACCTCTCGTTGCTATCACGGTGAGCTCAGGTGCTGCGAATGTCAGCTTAAAATACTGTGTGACTTGAATCATCTCCACGGGAGCAGTTCATCTTTCCAGCAAATTATAGATTTACTGTGATCTCTTGCAGTTCTTGTGTGTTTTTCATCGTGTTTAGTGCAAGACTATAAACTTTGAATAACACCATGGGACCCATAGGAAGCGCCAAGAGTAATGCTAGCAGTGCCCCAAGAAACAGAAAAAAGTCATGACATTACAAGAAAAAGGTGAATGGCTTGATATGTACTGCAGATTGAGGTCTGCAGCGGCGGTTGCCTGCCGTTTCAAGATAAATGAACCCAGCGTAAGGACCAATGTAAAAAAAACGAAAAGGAAATTTGTGAAACTGTGCTTTGGCTACATCATCAAGTGCAAAACACTCAGACTTTTTGCGAAATTCAAAATATGCTTTCATTGCTGATGTTATGTATAAGGCTTCTGGTTAACACTAGGCTGTTAGTAGTTAAGTTTGGGGGGAGTCAAAACTTATGTGCAGATTTTTGACTGCACGGGACGATCAGCGCCTCTAACTCCCTCCTTGTTCATGGGTCCACCGTACTGATACGTGCTGGAACAAGGATGAGCCTTGAAAACATCATGCTAAGTGAAAAAAGCCAGTCACAAAACGTCACATATTCTATGATCCCATTTAATGTAATTTCCAGAACAGACAACTCCATAGAGACAGAAAGCAGAATGGTGGTTGCTAGGGGGTAAGGGGAGAGGGGAATGAGGAGTGATTGTCGTTTCCCTTTGGGATGAAAAAGCAACCACAAGCAATATGCAAATGATTGTGCCTGGCTGTGTTACAATAAAACTTTATTTGTGGACACTGATATTTGAATTTCATGTAATTTTCACATGTCATGAAATATTCATCTTCTTTTCTTTTCAATCCTTTAAAAATATGAAAACTATTCTCAGCTTGAAGACCATATAAATGCAGGCAGAGGGTGAGATTTGGCTTGAGGCCAGCATTTACTGACCCTTGCCTTAGAAGGAAAGCAGTCAGCTAGGAGAGAAATTATTGGGACAAAAAGTAAAGCATATATCTTACTCAGAATTTGGAGGGGAAGATAAGGGAAAGAGAAGCACGGACATACAGTATTTAATCCCTCTTCCAGGTTTTGTACTGTGAGGGAGAATACTGCACATTCCTATGTTATGTGGGCTGTGATTATGAATACAGCAAAGGAGTACTCACCACCTGACAGCACCGTGGAATGCTTTCGAAAGCACACACAGACTCTAAACAGGTTACTTAAGCAAGCAAGAAGATTATAGAACCAAGCAATGACATAAATACCCTGCATTCTTTTTATTTTAAAAATGTAATGTAACTTGAAATAATCCAAAGTAGACTTTATATCTCATCATCAATTAAAATTCTGTTTCTAAAGAGCTTAACTACAAGGCACTCAATGAGACTCTGGGTGCCAACCTCCTTGCCACGAGAACTTCTAAGACCTGCTGGCATAAAATGGAAGCCAGAACTGCTGTAATGCTATTTTTCCTCAATTTCTTGACTTGCACTTCATTACAACTTGGTGATAACTTCATAAGCTGATAAGTGAGTTTCCATAAACTTAAACCCTTTGTGTTTGCTTAAAATATCTTCAGAACACTCTTCATTTTTTTACATAGCAATTTTTACAAAACAGACCAAGGTAGCTTGTTATTAGGGGCTCTTTGTGGTACAAGAAATCCATATGAAGAGATACTGTCTCTGAAATCCTTCATCAAGAAAATAAGTCCAAAATTTGGTGGAAGAAAAGTTAATGGGTCCCTCTTACTTGGTTATGGAACTTCCTCATATAACTTATTTCAGAATACAAATCAGAGGGGACACTTTTATCCCATGGGTATGTCAGCCTTTAAGCTAATTAAGATTTGGGCAACTTTCTTGTATTCACTAGGATTTCTTCCCCTACCCCAATTATGTGAGTGTTTGGAGTATAAATTATCACGGTGTGTTGAGAAGTAATTTTACAAGAGAAATCAGGAATTTATGATATTCAAATTCTTTGATGTCATTATTCCATCCTTCGAATCTATCTTCTAAAGAGAATCTGAAATTTAGAGACAGAAAATGTAAGCCCAAAGATGTTTGCCACAGCTTTACCCCATATTAGCAAACACTGGAAGCCATCCAAATTTTCAACAAAAGGAAATGATGAAAATAAATTAGAATATAATCATATGCTGGACTATTATACCGTCATTGAAATGTTTAGTCGGTAAATTATTTCAATTGATGAGGGGACCCCTTTAGGTACTAAAAGATGAATGTAAATTTTCTACATTATGAGATGGAAAACTCACGTGTTCATATACTTAAAAATAGAAAAGATAATGTCAAAGAAGATTGCAGAATTAAGACCAAACATACATAAATATGTAACAATAGAGGTGAATAAAATAAACAATTTTATTTTTTAAAAAAACAACTTTCAACTCTCTGTGATAGATAGGAGATGCAGTTAAACCAAAGTGATTTGAAAAAAAAAAAAGCAAATAAATTGAACAAATGTAGAAAGAAAGAAAGAGAAAGAATGGGAAAAAAAAGAAAGGAGGGAAGGAGCTAGGATAGGAAGGAGGAAGGAAGGAAGAAAGGAAGAGAAGGAAATAAAAGTAGGACTCATGACAATAATTTCAGACATGGTGGAATTCACAGAAACTAAATGAAAGAAGAAAAAGGAAGACTTTACTAAAATAAAAGCTGCAATCCACAAAATAAAAACATGACTATTTTGATTATTCTGTATGCCAAAAATAATGTGTACAATCTGTATGCCAAAATAAGTAAAGCAAAAAACTGCAGGAAATACTATTAATAAAATAAATGATAGAAAGAATTCTCAATCACACTTTAAGTCAATTTTCTCAACTCAGATAATGTAGAGACAATAAGTGAATATATTGAATTAATTAATAACATGGAATATACCTTCTCTGGAACAATGGAAGTTTTTTTTATCCACTGTGACTAAAGTAAACTTCAACAACTTCCCAAATATTATAAGGAAACAGAGCCATTGTGTACCCATGGTAAATTAAACTAGAAAATAATTACAAAAAGAGAGGAAAAAAATCCAACACTGAAATTTAAAAAAAAAACAAAAAACTCTCCTTTTAAGTACATTGTGTCCAAATGAAAATATAAACCAAAATGCCAGAATATCTGGAAAATAATGATAATGAAAATAATACTTGTCAAAACCTGTGGAATACGGCTATACTACACCTAGAAAAAGAAAAGTTATGGATTTAGACTCTTACGTCACTAAAAATTCTAATTAATTAATTAATTACATATTTAGCTCAAGAATTTAGAAAAAGAAGCACAAAATTAACCAAGGATAAAAGTAGAGAGTAGAAACATAGACTTTAGAGGCCAGGAAGCGTGGGATGAAGAGCCGCAGGTCAATGGGTACAAACATAAGGTTAGATAAAAGGTACAAGCTCTGCTGTTCGGCAACAGAGCAGAGTGACTACAGTTAACAACAATGTGTTGCATATTGCAAAGTAGCTAGAAAAGAAGACTTGAACTATTCCCAACACATAGAAATGATAAATACTCAAGGGGATGGACACCTCAAATACCCAGACTTGATCATTACACATCGTATGCATGTAACAAAATATCACATGTACGCCATAAATATGTAAAATGTGTCAATAAAAACTTTAAAAATTAACCTAGGAAAAGAGAAGACAGAAATTAATAAACGTAAAAGCAGAAACCAATATATTAAAATATAGGAAAACCATCAAACTAAGAAACACGAGAGCTGGTTCTTTGAAAAAGCTATAGAATAAAAACAAGGCACTAGCTAGCCTAAACAAGAATAATGGAGAAAGCACAGAATTAGAAATGAGAACACAGAATTTAGTATAGACAGAGAAGGAATTTTTAAAATTATGATTATTTACCATAATTTCATGCAAATAAATTTTAAAACCTCAATGCAATGAATGTTTTCCTAAGAGAAAAATTTACCCTGGTTGACTCAAGAAGAGACAGAAAATGGAAACAGTTTGTAAGTGTGGAAATGGGAAGCCAGTCCCTACCTCATTCCTTATCCCACAAACATCAAAGACTTAAATACAGAAAATAAAAATATGAAGGCCTAGAAAGTAATGCGAGTTAATGTATTTTTAATTAATTTTATTTTTTCATTGTGGTAAAACACACATAACAAAAGTTACCATTTTAACCATTTTTAAGTATACAATTCAATGGTCTTAAGTCTGTTCACAAGGTTGTGCAACCATCATCACTATTTATTTCTATAACTCTTCATCATCCCAAACAGAAACTCTGTACCCATTAAATAATAATTCCCCATTCCCCCAACTCCTTAGCCCCTGGTAACCATTATTCTACTTTCTGTCTCTATACATTTGCTTATTCAAGGTACCTCATACATGGAATCATAAAATATTTGTTCTTTTGGGTCTGACTTCTTTCACTCAGTATAATGTTTTTGAGATGCATCCATGTTGTAGCATTCTCAGTACTTTATTCCTTTACAAGGCTGGTATGGCTATACCACATTTTTTTTATCCATCCCTCCATCGATGGGTATTTGGGTTGTTTCCACCTTTTGGAAATTGTGAATAGTGCTGCTATGAAGCCTGGTGTGCCAATATCTGTTTGTGTTCCTACTTTCAATTCCTTGAGGCATATACCTAGGTGTGGAATTGCTGGATCATACAGTAATTCTACGGAGCAAATGTATTTTTAATCTTGGTGGAAAAAGCAGTCTTCTAGGCAAAACATAAAATCCAGAAATCATAAAGAAAATGATTTCTAAATCTAACTACATAAAACTATAAACTTCTTTATTTCAGAAAATGTTATTTCTAAGCCAAATCTGGAGAAAATATTGCAACACATGTGACAGTGAGCTCACACAAATCCATAAGATTAAGATGGATTAACCAATAGAAAACAGGCAAGCAGCAAGTTTCTGGAGGGGAAGAAAACAAATGGCCAGTGAACTGAAAAGATACTCACTCAGACTTACAGTTTAAGAATTAAAAAATCAAAGCAACAACTAGATATCCTACTAAACTATACATTGCCCAAAAAGTTAATATTTTATAATACTCAGTAATGGCAAGGGTGTTAGGATACATGTGCAGATACTTGTTCGTGGACATATAAATTTTTTCAACATTTTTGGACAACAGTTTGGTGACTTCTGTCAAAGACTGAATGGCACATGATTTTGGTCCCAGCAAAGATATAGATCGGTAGATGCCAGGAAGTTTGTTGCAGCCTTGTTTGTCACGCTAAAACTTTGAAAGAAACCTGAAGGTTTATTGTTACAAGACTAAATAAATTCTGATACAATCAAACAATGGAATGCTTTCAAACGTAATGGTAAGTATGAGGAATCAGACGCTCCAATCTTCTCTCCTCCTCATGGATTTTCTTCACCAGGTTTCAATGTATTTGAAATTATCTTGCATGTTCCTTGTGTGTGTGTGTGTGTGTGTGTGTGTGTGTGTGTGTGTGTGTGGCTCCCTCCACCATGCCCTTTGCTGGACATGCTTCTATTCAATCCTTCTCTTAAATGTAATTAAACCTGAACCCGTGTGTGACATAAATGCACTACTGAACATGGGTAAAATCGTTTAATTCTTAACTTGTGTCCTGTAGAACTGCGGTCCCCAATCCTCGGGGCCGTGCACTGGTACTGGTCAGTGGCCTGTTAGGAACCTGGCCGCACAGCAGGAAGTGAGCAGCAGGCAAGTGAGTGAGCCAGGGAGCGAAGCTTCATCTGGATTTACAGCCGCTCCCCAAAATTATCTTCCATGAAAACCAGTCCCTAGTGCCAAAAAGGTTGGGGACTGCTGCTATAGAAGCAACAGAATATGTTCAGGTTCAAAAATCAACAGCTGACATTATTTACTATGACACACTTCTTTTGTTCTATTAGTGAATAAGCATTTTGATAGCCTCATTTTTCTAGCACACCTAAGAAGTCAAAAGAAAATAGTCCCTTGCTAATTTTAACTCCAAATTTTTAAGTTAATGATTTCTATCTGATTTTAAGAGCTGTAATAGAAATCTATTTCTGTTCTAACAGTTCAGGAAGAGAGAGCTATTTAAAATACAAGTTGGGGCATGTAACTGCTGGGTTTTATAGCTTTCAAGGACTTCCCACTGTCCTTTGAACATAATCCTAAAGTGCCTATAATTACCAGCTTCATCAGCCTGAACTTTTGAGATCTATTGTCCCCTCTGGCACCTCTAGCACACTCGGTCACCCAAGCCTCCTCTTTCATTCCTGGAGCACACAAGGCCCATTCTTACCTCAGGGTCTGTGTTTCTGTTTTCTCAACTCACTTCATCACGTTTTGTTTTTTAACAGCTTTATTGAGACACAATTCACAATTCATCCTGTACAATTCTGTACAATTCGGTGATTGTTAGTACATTCACAGAGAGTGGAACCATCACCACAATCAATTTTAGGACATTTTCATCACCCCAAAAGAAAACCCCATGCTCATTAGCAGTGTTGCCCACACCACCAGCCCTTGGCAACCATTAATCTACTCTCTGTCTCTATGGATTTGCCTATTCTGGACATTTCTCATAAATGGAATCACACAATTTATGGCATTTAGTGACTGGCTTTCACTTAGCATAATATTTTCAAGTTTCATCCACATTGTAGCATGTATCAGAACTTCATTCCATTTTATGTCCTAATAATATCCCATTGCATGCATAGACCACATTTTATTCATCCGCTCATTTGTTGACGGACATTTGGGTTGTTTCCACTTCTCGGCTATTGTCAGTAATGCTGCTATGGCCATTTGTGTACAAGCTTTTGTGTGGATATATGTTTTTATTTCCTCTCGAAGAGGAATTTTGGGGTCATATGGTAACTCTACTTTTAAACTTTTGAGGAATTGTCAGACTGTTTTCCAAAGTGGCTCCACTATTTTATACAATCCCACCAGCAGTTTATAAGAGTTGCAATTTCTCCTCACCCTCATCAGCATGTGTTATTATCTGCCTTTTTGATTATAGCCCCTCATGTGGATGTGAAGAAATATTTCATTTGTATTCCCCTAACGACTAATTATGTGGAGCATCTTTCCATGTGGGTATTAGCCATTTGAATAGCTTCTTTGTGAAAATATCTATTTAGGATTTTATCATTCTTTATAATGATTTATTTGTCTACCTGTTCACTGGTTTATTACCTACCCCACACACACCCCGCTGCTAATTTATAAGTTCTGTAAGAGCAGACATCATTATGCTTTTTTTCAGTATTGCATACCCACCACCCAAAAAAGTATCTGGCACTCAGTAAGTGTTGTGGCTGATTGCATTAATGTCTTCCTTACTGTGCTAATTAGAGTCTACGGAAATAACATAATAAAGGGTCCATGCTTTCTAACTATAGCTCTCCTCTCTTCTGAGCTCATTGGGTTGTTCTATGACCTGCTTAGACTTTTATAATGTCTGACTTGTGTTTAATACTTGGACCTGTGTCACACTAAAAAACCTCTTTTTAATCTCGGTATCAAAAGATTGGCTTTCCAAGGAATGCTCTGTGTTTTTAGTCCATAGACAGTACATGCTTGCCATTCTTGTTGCTGTTTTGCTTATAGCTTTGTAGCCTGATTCTTCCGGATTCCTTAGTATGTGAGAGCTGAAGAAAGTGAGAAGATGTGGAAGGTGTTCCAAATTTTTATTCTTTCCAATTAATATACCTGTAAAGACAGGGGCAGCTTGAATGATAATCAGTCTGTTCTTTTCCTGAGCACCTCTGGGCCATCCAAAGCAGTTCTGAGAAAATATTGTAAGAAAGTTGTTTTTTTTCCCCACTCCTCAAATTCAGACTCCACCCCTAATCTTTTCTTACTCAATTGCAGAGGCACTTAAAAGTCAGTGAGATCACCCTCAGACTAACTTTGTAATATTCAAGAATTAGCTGAACCAAGGGAAAAAAATGGCTACTGGCTAGTTAAGACCATATAGGTACAATGTCCACTATTTGGCCAAACAACTTATATTTTTATAATTTTTAATGGCTGCACAGCATTCCATTATATGACCGCTGAGGTAATTATGTACTTATTGTTGAGTGGAGACAAGCAGAATGCAAAATAGTGTGCATCATGTCATCCCATCTTTGTTTCAGAAGTAGGAATATGATATGAAAATATATGCCAACTCTTAATGGTGGTTATCTAAGAATTTTTGAGGTAATGGACAGCTTTTACTTTACTTTCTTCTTACACATTTGCACTTTAAAATTTTTCTGCAGTGAAAATATGTCAGTTGTGTGATTTGTTAATGAAATAACAATGATGTGCAGGCATAAATAGAAAAACCCTGCGTTCAGGGGGAGCCAGCGCTTGTGACCGAAGCAGAAAAGCGCCTGCGCAGTTCAGCTCAAGTCGTCTGCTTCCTCCCCGCCCCGCCCCGCCTTGGCCGACTGCCTGTGAGTCATTCTTTGTTCCACTTCCCACCAACCCCAGTCGCAAATGACTGCTCACTTCCTTGACATAAAGTTGACAACTCTCATTGTCAAGGACTTCTATTTCTCTCTCCACAATAGATCAAAGTTCCCACTGCAGAAAGTTAACTCTGTATTTTGATTACCAGGGCTACTCTTTTCTACTCTGGAGTTACTATTTTCTACTACGTAGATCCATGCTATTGGTGGAGTCCTTCTCTCCCACGGTGCTGCAAACATGCCTTCTGCACATGCCTGAAAATTCCCCTCCCCTGAGTAACTGCTGTGAATTTATGAACTTCCTCAACTTTGACCATGAGAATGAACACTGTCTAGTCTGATCGGACCCAAAAGAAATCCCCTGGTTTCTCTTATTGCAAAGTCATCCATTATCTGCCTGCACCCTCCACCACTACTGTTTTGAGGAAATAGTGGTTTAAATTGATCGGTACTGTTTCACATAATGAAATATTACAAATAATTTAAATATCCAACCAAAAAGGAAGAGGTGAGAAGCAGCGGTACAGTCAGGTGTTCCGAGCTTGGACTCTGATGCCAGATGATTTGAGGTTTAACCCCAGATGGAAAGTTAATTAACTTCTCCTTAACTCAGTTTCCCTGTCTGCGAAACAGGGGTAATCATACTACCTACCTCACAGGCATGTTGTTAGAGTGCTCAGAACTGTGCCGGGCACAGAGGAAGCCTGGTTTGTTAGTTGTCAATATTTTGAAGCCTATGATGGCACACAATGCAGCCATTACAATGGGTGATTAAGAAGCATACTTACAGGAATGCAAGGTCTTCGCAATATAACACTAAGTCAAAGAAGTAGATTTCAGAATTTCAAGACAGTAGCTCCAATATGATCCCGTTTGAAATATACGTATATCATATACATATGTGGATCTATGGAAGAATATACACTGACATGCCAACAGTGGTTTTTACTGGGTGGTAGAGTTTTAATTGATTTTATTTATTAATTTGCCTCTTTATTTTCTAATTCTTCAACATGAATCATGCATGAATAATGTTTTAAAATAAGGAAAATAATTCTCTCTTGTGTCATTGAATCCTGTGGCTTCTGGGCTTCAGGTCCCCTTTGCACGGGAAGTACATAAACACCCATTTCGTTAGGATTGTTCTGTTGTTTGTTTGCTTGCCTGCTTTGGGAATGAATTATATTTAGAGAGTGGTTAACCACTTTGGTTTGAGTCTTCTTCCAGATTTATGTTGCTTGAAGTATCTACCCTCATGAAAGCTTAAGGAGACATAGTTCGACCCAAGCAAGCAGTGACATCCAAGCCCCCCTCCTCCTATTCCAGGTTCTTCCAACCACATCACCTCTGATTAATAACCATTGATCGCTTATGTTTACCAGAGCCTCAGATGCCCTAGTTGCTCAAGAAGATTTGTTAGCTAGATGTAATTTTTCAAGAATTCCACCACAGGATTAAAGTAACAGTTTTTAAAAAATCCTTTCAGCTGAGAAGTACCAACAAGTTTGAACAGTGACACTTGATTAATTAACATAGAAAATCAGGTCAGTCTCATATGGTTTCTGTCTGTGGATAAAACTTAAATCATGCTGGTTATATTTATTCATATCAGAATAGTTTGTCTAATTCGGGAAAACTGGTTGTTTGGTATTACACAATGCAAATATCTAGATACCTGGATTTTATAGATGTTGGGGCTCAGAGAACAATACCCCAAAGTATGGTGCTTTGGCAATCGGAGCACTTTTGAATGAAAGGAAATCAGAAGACCTTGGAAGCTGCCTCAGAACCAAGGACTTTCTAACCTTCCTTGTTTCTCCACCCCCAAAGTGCAGGGAGGAGCTTTCTCTGGAAGTTCCCTTATCTGACTGAGGAAAACAACCTCTGAAAGAAATGCAATTATCTTGAAACCACCCCGCCCCCAGGAATCTCATCAAATAACCAGGAAAGATTAACCACTGGAGAAGAGAAAAGACTAGAAGTCCTCACTGTGCCCAGAAAGACTTTTCATGTATTCTTCTGAGGGCAGCTCCTAGGGATTACCTGGGAGACTTTATCTACATAATAAGACAGCCTTTGTTCACAGCGCAGTTCTCCTCCTTATCTTCCTGAAATGTGTTGCCACCTCCCCCAGAGCTCAGAGGAACTTTGTCCCAGGCCATTGTCTGTTCTATGGGCTCATTAAATTCCCCTGAAAATCATTTACTACTGCTCAAAATTGCCTGCATCCCCCCCATTCCCCCTCCCCTATGAAGAGGGTGCTATTTAAGCTTCAAACTTCTGGCCCTTCTTTGAGTTTCACGTTTTGTGTCGCTCCCATGCACGCTTGCACGTTAATAAATCTGTATGCCTTTTCTCCTGTTCCTGTATTGTTGGTTTATTTCAGCAGATTGACGCCTTCAGAGGGGGAGGAGAAAATGCCCTTTGCACCTACATAGAGGTTGGGTGTTTTGCTGCTACTGTCTTTGTTTCCTTTTCTGTTAAAAACAGTAACAACATCCTTCATGGATTTGTTGGAAAATAAGCAGGAAAAATTTTTCCTTTGTCCAGAAAATTTCTATTGTAAAACCAAAGACCCTCCACACATGCCCACTGAAAAAAGGTCAAGATGACTTCCTGTGGGAATAGTGGACCTGAAAAAATGGACCAGAACCCATTGCAGCACACAGCTGGCAGCCTAGTGCTGTATGGCGTAAAAAGAAAATGTTATTATTCAGGATCAAGGTTAAGAATTGATTGATAGTTTTTAATGTGCCATAATTTACTTATTTATTTGTCAATTCCCTTTTCCCTCCAGTTTCTATTCAAATAAAACATCACAAATGAAAGCCACTTTTAAAAGATATCTGCCAAGATTAAGACATGCCTGTAATGGCAGAGAGAGAAGTGGATGAGGGAATGGGCTGAATGTTCAGTAAAAATGTCCTAAAAGTGCTGCATTGTTGGTGTTTCTTCTTTTTTTATCTAGTTGTGTGGCAGCATCCCCAGCTCTGACTCAAACCTCACCATTTTGGTTAGGCCTGGACTAGACTTTGCATTCTGGCCACTGCAGACATGAAGCATTGTCAGTGGCCTTAGATTTTCAAGGTTTCTCAAAGTCTCATCCCAGAGCCACCTATATCAGGATAATCTGGGTGCTTATTAAATATTACGACAACCCGGGCCTCACCTCACACCTCCTGGATAAACACTTCTGGAAGTGGAACTTGGAAATCTGCATACTAATCAAACTTTCCAGACTATTCTATATACACTACAGTTAGAGAAGGGAAGAGTCCAATATTTAGGCCAATATTCTTCTTTCAAGAGACTGACCTTGTTTTAGTCAGCTTGAGCTGCTATAACAGAATAGACTGAGTGGCTTGAACAACAAACATTTATTTCTCACAGTTTTGGAGGCTGGGACATCTAAGATCAAGGTGCCAGCAAATCCAGTGTCTGGTGAAGGCCCACTTCCTGGTTTTCGGATGGCTATCTTCTCATCGTATCCTCACAGGATAGAGAGCAGAGAGCAAGAATGAGCTCTCATGACCTAGTTATCTCCCAAGGGCACCTCATAATACCAACAACATAAAGGGTTAGGATTTCAACAATTGAATCTGGAGGGGGGGGAAACGGGACACAAACATTCAGTACATAACAGACCTTAACCTATAGCCAGAGTGTTATGCATTGGACCAAAAGCCAATGGTACCTCCTAGCTACTAATCCTATTGTCCAAGACAGTGGAGGTGTCAGGGGTGAGGGCAAAAAACAACCCCAATTCTCTGCAAATGAGAGTATACAACAGGACACTGGAAAAAGAATGAAAAGGTAAGTCAAGACTTAGAGAAAATATTTACAAATCATATATCTGATAAAAGACTCATATCCAGAAATATCCAAAGAACTGTCACATTGCAATAATTAAAACAAACAACTCAATGAAACATGATCAAAAGATGTGATCACATACTTCACTAAAAAAAGAAATGCAGATGACAAATAAAGCATATGAATAGATGTTCAACATCATTAGTCATTAGAGAAATACAAAGTAAAACTACAATGCGATGCCATTACAATCCCGTAAGAATGTCTACAATTTATATATTTTTTTATTTTATATATTTAGAGATGGGTTCTCACCATGTTGGCTCTTGGGCTCAAGTGATCCTCCCACCTCAGCCTCCCAAGATATATGTGTGTGCCACAGCACCTGGCTTGCAATCTTTTAAAAAACTGACAATACTGCCAAGGATGCAAAACAATTAGAAATCTTATAAGTTACTGGTAGAAATGAAAAATTGTACTGCCACTTTGGAGAATGATATGGCGGTTTCTTATAAGTTTCTTATAACTCAGCATTCCCACTTCTTGGTGGTTTACTCAGTAGAATGGAAATGCGTGTCGGCACAAACACCTGTAAGACAATGTTCATAGCGACACTGTTCATAATTGCCCCAAACTAGAAACAACCCAAATGTTCTACCAACAGGTATAGCCAATGTATAAACAAACTTGTACATCCATGCAATGGAAGACTGCTCAACCATAAAAAGAAACAAATACTGATACACACAACAACATGAATGAATCTCAGAAGCATCATACTGAGCGAACACAGTGACAAAAAGCCAGATATTATATGATTCTCTTTATATAACATTCTGAAAAAGGCAAAACTAGAGGTACACAATCAGTGATTGCCAGGAATCCAGGGTAAGTAGGAGGGGACTGACTTCAAAGAAGCAAAGCAGAACTTTATGGGGTGATATAAATTCTCAATATCTAAATTGCAGTGGTAATTACATAACTATATTCATTTTTCAAAGCTCATAGAGCTTTATGCATAAAAAGGATGCATTATACTGTAGGTAAATTATACATCATTAACTTGGACACTAGCAACAACAACAAAAATCTATGATATAGTCTGTGGGCCAAGAAAGGCATTTACAGTAATATATTCACCATTTCCCAAATAAAAACTTAGTTTTGCTAGTGGAACTAAAATAGAAAAAAAGTGTTTCCATACACATATATATTGTGGAAGGAATCCATTCCCTCACTACTAGGGAGGCTTCTGAGGTCCATAATGAAGGTTCCAGTGACAGGTGCATTGACCTCCATAAAAAGGTGATCTCTGCCAGAGTTCATGGCCATTTCTTCCTAAGCAACCCTTCATGCCCTTCAGAATAAGAAAGCAATGAGTTCCAAATCATGACAGATCCACTAAGTTATACAGTAAAACAATTCATATGGAAGTTGAGTTGCAGGAAAGCAATATGAAAAATGTAGGGCCAACTGCCAGTGCATTGTTTACCAAGCCCACTGGGAAAGCTAAATTCTGTTCAGCAAACAATTCCAAGGTAAGTTCCTTCAATAGTCTCTCCAAAATGGCAAAGAAGATCAAGTAGCAGTGTTTTGTTTTTGTTCAGAAAACAACTATGTACGCAGCAGGAGAGCAGTGGAAAAATAAATGTTTAAAAAAAAAAAAAAAGGAAAAAGAAAGAATCACTAATGATTTATATACATCATTTTTATCTTCTAAGCTTTTAATATTTTAAACGGTTGAAAATACATGAAGTTATTTAGACACTATAAATTTTGTTTTATTTTTTCCCTGTAGCTCTATAAAATGCAACTTTCCACATTTACATTTTTTCTGTCATTTATACTCAGATGAGTGTATTGGCTATTTGCTTTACGAAATAAAAAAGTACTTGGTGTGCAACAAGTTTATCTTTATTCCAGACTGTTGGTTTTGTTTTAACATTCCTAATTTTTCCATTTTAAACATTTCAAAACATACACAGAAAATTTAAGTATTTAAAATACTGGAAACTCTTTATCTATTAATGAATTTTAATAACTAGTTTTTTCTGTACATATTACATTACTGCTGTATCTATTTTGTTTCAAGTATGCCTATCTTATTTGAATATGTGTAACAAAGTATTAGAAAGAATAAAGATGTGTGACTTATTTATATCCAAAACTTTGATTAGAAACCCTAGAAATTATAGGAATTCTATAACAGATACACATTTTTAACTTTTTTTAAAGAAACATTTTTAAAACTTGTTTTGTAATGTGCTTTTAATGATTTCTAGCACTCACACCTCCTTACTTGCTTTCTAAACTGTTTATACTGTCCCCAATAACACTCAGTGGAAAGCTGTCATTCCTGGCTAAATCCTTACTTAGGGTGGATGCTATGCCTCCGTGAGACAGGGTCAGGGGGTCAAAATCGATTTTGAAGGCCACCTGGAGAGTCCAGGCCATGAACTGACTCAAAAAATTTATATCAGAGCCAGAATGGTCCACCTCCCAGGGTCAGATCTGGCCTGACACTCCAACCGCAGGCTGGGGCATGCTAGACAGAGCTCAGAGAGAGGCCAGAGTTGTTGACCCTGCTAGCTGACCTCTTCAAACTTCAGGAGAATTTTTTTGGCAGTTACCACGGTGACTGGGTACTCTAAAAGCTTATCCTTCTTACTGAATGGAGGGAAAAAAATTAGGAAAAAAATATGTTAAAACCTACCTTGCAGAGATGCCTATCATGGTTAAAGTAAAAAATAAAATAAAATAAAATAAAATAAATGGGGAAGGTGGCTATGGTCCTAAATTGTCTATGCCTTTGATATTAATTTCCACTGCTTTCCAAAAAAAAAAAAAAGAATCTGCAAGGTCTTTCAAACTGTAAAATATGACATTTGGAGCAGATAATACTTTTTTTTCTTTCTTTTTTGGCCAATAGCTGGCAACAATATGAACAATGCATCAAAATACTTTTTAAACAATGCAATTTACTTGTAAATTCTAATATCTCTCTGCTTTTCTTTGAGAATAATCAGTTTTGAAATAAGATCCATTATAAATGCTAGTCTATTAGGGAAAAATACTGTAAATAATCATTTTTGCTTCAAAAACATGCTCGAGATTCTTTTTTCCTGAGAGAAGCATCCATTTTTGCTTGGCAAGGAATAATAAAATTAGGAGAAAAGCAAGGGGCTATTATTATTACACATTTTATGTTTCACCAAATGATAATAAAAATTTATACATTAAAAACAATAACCTAAAAGTGCTGTAAAATATATAATATAACAAAACTACATTGAGAAGAAAAAAATGCAATATGTACTTTTAGAGCAATGAACATTAAAACTAAAAAAGCCATAGAATATTCTCCCATATTAATATCAAATGCTATCTTGTCTTAAAGTACCACAACAATAGGAATACTTAGACATTAAAATTTAATTCCCCATGGGGCAAACTTATGCACATTATAAAACTCAGTTGATTTTTTTGGCGACAGATTGTAATACAAAATACTTTAAAATGATTACTATGTGTGGCTTGAAATGAGATGAGAATCATAATTTATAAGTATAATATTCTTTAATCATAATAACACTTGCTTTTAAAAATACCTGAGTACTATACAATGACTTTTTGTAAAATTAAATCATTGACTTTCATTGTTGTTACTACTTTCAACCTCCATTAATTTTCTCATCTACTTTTTACATAATCCAGGTCCTGGAAGTCTTGAAAGGATCTCCTCTACCATACGGGTGTTGGGTGTGTGTATGTGTATGTGTGTGTGTGTGTGTGTGTGTGTGTGCATGCAAAAATGATCAACCATTTGTGAGGGGAGAGTGGATTTGCATTTTATTAATAAAAAGCAGTGGCTATATAACAAGACAATGTCTTTGATCTAAATATCGTTTTCCATCTTGACTCTAAGCCAAGAAAAAAATGATAAATTACACAAATTTAGTAACTGACACTCTAAAAATGAATACAAAAAGTTCAGAAGAATGTTTTAACCTAATCTGTTCGTCTTCCTGTGACCTATTTTGACCACTAAGTTCCTAGAATGGAATGGGCATAAAACCAAGTATTTGTTAATCTTAATTTTTAAAAAACAAAATATAATTCAGAAATCATTTCCTTTCTCATCCTTGCACTCAAAATGGACCCTGAAAGGGAAGGTCAAGACAGAGTTTGAGATGATCTTGGCATGTGATCCAATTGCACTTTGTTAAAACACAGGTCTTTCAATTAGATAGTGTGGTGCTTGACATTTTGAAGTGGGCAACCAGGTTGGTGAGTCACTCAAACTATGATGCCAGCTCATTGTCTGTGATGACTGTCCTTCCACGCTGGGAACTCTTAGAAAGCTTCCTTAAAGACCCAATGGCTGGCAAAGCAGGAGGAACTATCCCTTGGGTTTTGAAAACAGATGACAGAAGACTTAGACTGAGGCAAGCCAGATCAGAATCTCTAAAATCACGAGTCTTATCTTGAATGAAACTTTATTTCTAAGTTGGATCTGAAAAGGAAAAAAAAAAGTTAAAGTATAAGGCAATGGTTCATTTGTACAAAAGACAACAATGGCAAGTCTCTTAGCTTGGTTTCCTCTAGTCAAATTTAGGCTCTTTCTCCAAAAAAGATCAAAATTATTTTTCAGTCTTTTGTATAAGCTTTTACTAAAAGGACTATGAAATAAATAGGCATTTTATTCAGTAACTCATGGACCTGGATCTTCTCTTAGGTTGAAAATTCACAAATATGTTACAAAACCACAAAATTTTGGACTGAGAGGAACCTAAGAGAGATATTTTACATATGCAAAATCTGAAGCCAAGGAGTATGAACTGCCTTACCTACATACTATCAATTAGATGCCTCAACTAGAACCTAGATTCTGCTTGGCATTTCTAGCCTAGTACCTTCTCCGCTACAATACGTGGCCTCTTTGCTAGGGTAGAGAATATTAGAGGCCCAAATCAGTAGGCATATTCACAAGCCTTAGAGACAAATCATTATAGTACCATGATATAAAATGACTGTAAAATTCATTTAAGTTACACTTCCAGAAAGCAGCTTTAGGTACCACACAAGCAGAAATTTCACAAAACTATGTAGTGAAACAATAAAATAATTTGTGCTATAGGAGGCTTCAAATTTCTCAGGAACTTATGTCTTATGGTAAAAGGCATATGAATATTATTTCTCCAGCTAATTATTTTTATTGATTTGCTATAGCTAATAAGCACCAACTGATTTTCTATTAGTAAGTACAGAGTCAACACTCCGCCAGTTTTGTAATTAAATAATGAGAAGCAGGTCTTTCGGTGTTAGTCTGTGTTTGCTGCCGGTGGTATGAAAGTCTGTCCACATAACCATGAACTACCATGTGACAGGATGCCGGTCAGTCCAGAGAGAGCTTAATCCGGTCTTTCTTTAACATTGCCCTAATTTATTTCAGGTTTACCTTGTATCTGTTAGGATCCTAATTTTTAGGGTCCTGAAAATGAAGTAGAAAGAAGCCTGTAGAAAAAAGGTACAATTAATGCTGACACCCCAAACTGCCACTTGTCAACTGCATTCAGCTGTAACATTTACTCTCTATGTAGTATTTTTCCTGTGCTGTCTCAAAGTTCCCCCTTCTGACTTGTCATGGCATCTGAGAAAAGATCATGATTTAATTCTGAAAATTTGTCTTGGGGCCCCAAGGGAGGAAGGAGGGATAAGAATTGAAGGGAGAAGGAAAAATACCAGGTATGTTGAGGTACCCATCAATCGCTTTATAGGGAACAAGGCCGGTGTTTAGAAGGAGTTATATGTGATTAAGCAATAGTAGTCAGGTAGTCCTTAACTCCCATCTAGAATTTCAAAGAAATGCTATATCCTTTCCATAGATTCAAGTGGATATTAGTTAAGGGAGGCATTTTTTGGTGCTAACTACATGTAAAATTTTTGGAATAGAAAATGAAAAACTACTTTGAGTTTGGGTGTGAAGAGTATTTGCTTGGCAACACTCAGTCAAGGCCGATGCTGAGGTCCAGCTACCTGGGTTGTACATGTGCATGTATTTTTCCATTTCTCAAAACACTTTTGTTGTCTTTCCTTGGCCTGGTAGCAGACACTTTACCCAAAGGAGAAAGAGGTGTCAAGGGAAGCTTCCTGGTAGAAGGAAACTTTCAGATATACACATATTTTTTCATTTTAGAATCAAGGATGAGAAGCCAGTGGGCTGAGCAGAGAGAAGGGAGTAGTTAGGAATTGAGATCAAATGCCCCAGCTCCACCTCAGAAAGGCTGTGCTTCAGGGGCAATGCAGACCCAGGAGGAGCCGGTGGCCTTGCCCGCTTCTTGGCCACCTTCGGACTCTCCCAGAGCTGTTCCCTCGGCACTCCACTCTAGGCACTATCCACAGGACTGTGGTTAGCAGGGCACAGCCTGGGGCCACTTGACCAGGGGCTGCCTGCTACCAAAACACTGCCACTTGAAAAGAGGCCCACCCTTTTGGCATCCTTCAGAGGTCCCTTCAGAAATTACTAAAGGCAGAAACGTTGAAATTGAATTTTAATCATGGCCGGAAAAGAGGGGTGAAGCACCACAGCTGCTCCAGAACAGCTGCCCCAGTGGCCCTGCCCCAACTACAGGCCTGCTTCTTGGCCACCATACCCCCAGTTCAACAATAGGAAGGGAAGAGAAAGGACAGAAAGATTTCAACTTTGAAGACCCTGGTCCTGGACATTTGAGAGTCATCCATATCTGCAAACAGAAAAAAAAAAAAAAGCAAACAAAACAAAAAGAAAAATGTATGACTTCAGGGTCTCCGTCCCAGATTGCTCAAGAGAATTGTGGGTCCGAGAACATAAACTTTGTGAGGGATGAGGGCTGTGGGGGTAGGTGGGCAGAATATTGAGGACTCCCCACTTCTTCCATAATCACCCATCAGGGAGAGCACAGCCGTGTAGAAGGAACCAGTTTCTTCTGGATCCACACTGGAGTGACTGCAAACAGATTAGTGCTCCTTTTCCTTCTTCTGCTTTCCTGGACCACATCTAAATGAGAAGCAAGCACAGGATAATGCTCTCCCACCACCGGTTAGTTTCCTAACCCTAAAACTCAAGTGCCTGAGAGTGAAACTTCACGAAAAGTTATTGCCAGCAACAAATTCAGGCTGACAAATTGTTGATAATCATGTCTTCAACATGCTGGATGGCTTTCAGGCAATAAATAAGCAGATGCAAGAAGGGCTGCCCACTGGGTGGGCAGGGCACAGGCCACGGCCTCGGCTGCAGCTTTCCGGTAGTGCCCCCTACAAGGGAATGAGGGAATGTGTTCAGCGTGGGGACTGCAGGGTGCCAGCCTGCCTGCTCTAGTTCTTGCTCCCTCTCTCCCCACTCGCTCACACAAACTGCACGGAGGAGCTTCTCTCTTTCCTCTCCTCCAATTAACCCTTCTGGGGTACGCACGTCTATGGTCTCAAGCACCCTCAATTTACAGTCATGTCACCCAAGTTTTCTTTTGTTTAAAATCCTCGGCCCTTGGAATGTGTTGAACATCTAGTTACTTCTGTATGACTGTCTGTATCCTGTGACAGAGAAAATTATTAGGAATTAACGCTCAAGATAAAAATAATATTTTTACCTGTGGATGCATTTGAAGAATGCATGCATGTTAAATCATTTAAGGACTTAAGATAAAACTGAAAAAGGTCTCTCAAGGTGTTTGCACATTAGCACTTCTATAATCACCCCCCACTGTCCATTAACACACACACACACACACACACACACACAGAGTCACAAGAGTGCTCTTTGATTTGTGTCTCCCGTTTTAGACTCACTCTGTGTTTTAAATTTAGGAGCAATTTTAAACACATACATTGATCTAATTATGCATTTACTATGTAAGATACGATTTCTTGTATGGCTTACAAATCTAGTTACCCAGTCACAAGGCTTCAAATTAAATTGTCAATCGCAACCCTCCTAGGAAGTTGATTTAGCTACAAAAGTTTAGGTTCCAGAATTTAATTCACTCTTCCACTTTCTCCAACTTGAATTTTGATTTCTGCGTTTAAATACAACACAGCACTTGAATTAAAGGTCTTGTTGTTAAATTGGAGGCTTTTCTTATTTCTATGAACTCTATAAATGAACTGCATTGTCACATAATCAATAGGAAAAATTCAGCTGTCACAGATTCTAAGCAACCTTTTGCCACAGAAATAACATGATTTGGCATTTCTGAGTTTGAAAATATGCTGTTTGGATGACATGAAACCAGAACTACCCAGAAGGCTTTAACTATCGCGGTCTCTAAAAACAGCTGAGGACTGACCTGCTGAGAATGACTAAGCCACTTCCAACAAGACTTTCTCCTGGTTAGAGATCAGGTGTTGCCTTTTTTTCTTCCATAGACAAGTAATGTAAGAGCCGGTCTATTGCTATCTGGGATTCAAAGCTGTTTCTAAGCTCCTCTAAGTTTGTTTGCTGTCATAGGGTTTATAACCGAATTTCAAATTAGGTGTTTTCTCCCCCAAACTAATGAAAAATACTGGCTTGGATATTAGAGTTGAAATCTGAAACTAAATGCCCGGCAATTTCAAAACCTGTCCTTTGAAGTTTTGGATCATCCCCATCAACATGATCAGAATTTCTGCAGTACATTAATCCTTCAGCTCAAAGGTAACTGAATGACATCTGGTCATAAATAATATGAACCCAAAAAATGACTGCAAGCCATTGCTGTGCCTCAATGTCACTGTTCCTTGTACTCTGAGCTTTGTCTCTACAATCTGCCACACACATGCTGTCATATCACCCGGGAGCAAGAGGAAGATGTATCCATATCTGCATCTCCACTTATCTATGATTTACTACTCTGCCACTCTTAACAACTTGTTTCACCAAGGACATTTTTAAAAAAATGTTACTGGGTGGATTTATCCTAAAATTTACCCCACTTGGCAGATCAGATTATATAATAAACATCTTAATTTATCTCAGAAAAATCTTGCTAAGAAGACTCATGACCTTGGCATACTATGAATCATTTATACACCAAAGGTAAAAATATTCTCTGATTCATGAGTTTGCTCTGTCAGAGAGTCAATGTATTCAATATTGCAGTTACCCTTTGCCTACATGGACCCCCACATACAAAGAGAAGTGCTGGAGGGAAAGCAGACAGTAGCAACCTAGGTGACAAAAATTCAGTTTATAACTTCAAAGCGTGGATATGTACAACAGTCTTTTCTAAAACTAAGACTGCTGGAGTCTGCATTTCACACATCTACTGTTATTAAGATCTTCGGGCTGAACTAAGAAACACCACCTCTAATTAGTTCACTTGTCATCAGGGAACCACTGCATCGAATCAGATATTTTGCCCCTATTCAACTATGGAAGAAAATGGGACAACTTGAGCTGTTATAAAAAGACAACATTTCAAATCAGCCTCATTTGACAATATCTTAAAAACGCCCAACCCAGTCAGCCTCTTTCTTGGCAACTTGCTCTAGCCCCAAAGAGGACTGTTAGCACAGTAGAGCTTATCTATTATTATAGTTCACAGGCTTCTCCATGTTTGCAAGTTGACATTTGGAACCTGTGTCATGCAGAAAGGACCCAGGCCCATCCAGGAACCAAGTTACTTATTTCCAAAGCAACTGTCACTCGTGGAGGGGTGTGTGTGTGTGTGTATGTGTGTGTGTGTGTGTGTGTGTGTGAGGAGGACGAGAATTAGGCACACAATAACCAGGCTGGGAGTGACAGCTCTGATGTCCAGCAAGGACAGACAACTGATGAAAAGAGTTATCTTCTTGGATACTTGATCAATGTGTGAATTTGTCTTGTTTACCTTTACAGGAAATGACTGAATTCCATCCCAGCCTTAACACTGAAGAGTTCTGTTTTATCTTATATATATTTTTAAATATGCTCTAATAAGCTATCTTGTCTTTGATTCCCAAGATCTAAATCACATAAGGTCAATACCTCAAATTTGAACCTATTGGGTACAATGAACACTATTCTGGTGATGGGCATACCAAAAACCCTGACTTAAGCATTATATAAGATATCTGTGTATCCCTTAATTAATATTTTGAAATTTAAAAAAATTTTTAAAATATTGTAAATTTGAGAATTTGCCTGAATTCTTAATCACATAGTACAGAGACATGATACACTGAATATAAGAGATGGACTGGACAACTCCGGTGTATATGGCTCTAATATAAGTTGCTCGTTTCTCTGTATACTTGAATACTTCCTCCCACCTCCAATGCAGGACACATTTCTCTTCCTTACCCTCTGCAATCCAACCTCAACAGTGTAGAAACCGTGACTTGAAGATAACTGCTTGTTTGCAGTACTATTTATGAAATATTCTCTTTTTTTCTTTCCCTAGGCACCTACCCCAAAGGACTGAGCGATGCACTACACCGCTACTCCACTAGGTCTAAGAGAAAAGGTGAGAGTTGCAAGAGTATCTTAACCTTTGCAAGGGTCTAGGTGCCAGCATCTGCCTTGCTACCTAGGTCCCTGAGCTTATTCTCAGCTTAATTTTAAAAATACATCTGAATCTCCATTTATCTGTTTATATGGCCCAGGGTGTTGCCAGGAGTATTGTGCTACAAATCCCGGAATATTTGTCTCTTCTATCTAATGTTTGTCATTACACAAACCATTATTTAAAAAATTAATTTCCAAGCCTGAAAACACATCCTTACTATAGAAGTCATTATTTTAGCATAAGAAGCACAAAGTTCCAAAGTGATAATTTGCTTATATATCTGAAATCCTTCCAGTTCCATCAGATCAGTGTCGAGATGTTACTGCACTGCAACTAAGCTCTAGGTCAGTACCAGAGGGTCTCCTGCATGAGGGAAGTTCGGCTTGGGGAACAGGTTGTCCTCCTAGACTTAAAGTCAGAGTTGGGACATTTTGTAAAGAATCAAGATACCCCCATCTCTTTTATCTTCCTCTTTTCTGTTGGCTTTTTTCCTTGACCACTAAGGAAACATGTCTTAAAAGGTATTCTTCCACAGGTGTCTCATTAGACATGGACAAATATCAGGACTTCTTTCATAAGCAATGCAAACACTTTTGGTCTTTCTATTAGCCGGTGGAGTTCGGGGAATTTGACTTCTATCTGCCCTGCCAGTGGTTGAGGTGCAGATCAGCGGCAACTCTGCTGAAGCAGGAATGGTGGTGGTAGGGATCAGTAAGGCTGAGATGAATTCAGATGTTAATTTACACCTGAAAAGACAGAATGTAGTCACCTGCTTTTGGGATGACTTGAGTTTCTCATGAATACTGGCATCTGTGAGTGCTTCCCTGTGAAAGTTGAAATGGAGGGGCAAGTAGACTAAAAGTTATGGGAACAGGAGGAAGAGAAGGAGCAGGGACAGCCTTGATAAGTAAAACAAAATGTGTTTAGCTATCAGCTGTAAATCTATTTTCAACTTTTTCTTTTCAATACAGTTTAAGATATAACAGAGAGGCAGCAATTTCCACTTTGCTAAATATTTGGAGATTATCTATGGAATCCAAAAGTACAGATGTGGAAGTAAGGATGAGGAATTAGCCGTATTTTCTACCATTTGGATGTTTTTTTGTTGTTGTTGTTTGTTTTACATAGTTTGTCTGTTTAACAACTGCTACCTGCCTTGCTCAGTGGAATCCCTAAGTACTCTGTGAGTAACTAAGAAAGAAAAACCTTCTACATTCCAGTACTGCCTTTAACCTCAAAGATAGTAAAGAGTTCATTTAGACACCAGGACCACACTGAGGCATTAATTAGGCTGATGAAATCCATCGAAATGTATGGATTCAGCATAATCAAGTTTCTACCACAGACTATCGTTAAGGAATACGTGAGCAGCTGGGAGAATAGAAAGTACTGTTAGAGTTAAGTCATGCATGTAATTGAGTATATTTAACATAACCATTTTAATGATCAGTGATTAAAAGTGCATCTTACTTAAATGGTATATCCTCTGCAATTTGTTCATATCAACTTGATAATGTTCTCAAAAGGAAAAAGTATGGATACAAATTTCTAAATAAGATCTTTTTTGAGTTTGGGGTAAAAAGCAGGAAAGTGAACTAGAAAGAAAAATGTGGCTTTTGCATGCAAACAGCTATACCAGTGTGCTATAAATTAATCACTCTTTGGGGCACCTTTGCTAAGTTCATGTAAAGTATTAGAAATATATAATAAGTGATTTTTTTTAATCCTTCAGAATGTATTTTTCCTCAAAGATGCTTTCTTTGGCAAGATTTTTTAAGTGTGTGTTAGGGGGTACTGCTCAAATGCTGTTGCTTTTAAGCGCTTCTCTTAGGATTCTGGGAAGTTCACATTTCCAATTCTTTTTCCAACCTGTTGGGTTGGACTATCTTAGTGGAACTCACCTCTGTGAAGATAACACTGGGAAGAAGAGCAGGCATCACAAGGAGAGAGATGCATCCAGATATGATGGACCAGAAGCACAAACAGTTCAGAAGCCCACAAAGGGGAATTAGCTGTTCAAGTCAGCGAGAGGCCTGAACCAAAAGCCCACGCGTTTAGAGGCAGACTCTGCTCTGCTCTATTCACTAGGACCTGGCCAGATAAATGGAGTCATTGTGGAGCCATGCACAAGCCTGCCCAACTCCTTTTGTTATATTTCTCAGCTTTTGTGCTCAAAACACGCAAATCACTGATTACTTTGCCCAGGAAAGAATCGAAAGAGAGAGGTGGATCTAGATCTACAGCTAGAAGTGTGTAAATCGTACAACATCTACACATCTATGCAGGCACTATTAAAAGTGAGAGTTTAGAAGGGACGCCCAGCTCCCGAAAGTTGCTTCACAGGGCTCTTTTTATCTCCCTTCACCCCTGCCCCCACTCCTATAGAGAGACAAATCTATTCTCCCGCTCAAAATAGGGTTGAAGAGTGGCACATCCTGAATGTCTGGGAGTTGCACTGAAACTTTTATAAACCTAAGAGAGAGAGAGGAAGGCACAAGTATGTTGGTACATACTATTCAACTATTCTGCCTGCTACAAACAAAACAAAAATGTTTTAAGGGTGAATTCATTCGATGCCTTTCTTCCATCCAGTAGCATGTCTTCTTTAGCTTGGAGGAACAGCTCTTGGGAAATCAGGTCTCTCAAGGAGCACTCCCACCCTCAGTGTACAGTCTATAAATACAGTAGAAGAGCCATGCCAGAGGTAGTCAGTGCAAGAGAATCTGGAGTCTTGAAAGCATCTTTTTCTTCTGGCTATCGTGGCACTTAAATGATAATGCGGGCAATGGAGCTGGGAGATTTATATCTTTTGGAAAGTAGGGCGAGCCAGATGGTAATAGCGTCATTAACACACAAACTTGGGATGTGCAAGTGAAGCTTGAAATTGGGAAAGAGATCAGGAGAACAAAGGGGGCTGCTGTTGAAAGGCTACCCCTCTTCTGCCGGCCAAAGCTAAGAGCCCCTTGGTACTGGGGTCTGCTCCTGCTCAGAGCTGGATAATAAACGACAGCTTTCCCCCTCCCCTGTTGTGACTTAGAAAGCACCAAGAAAACTTTTGCAATAGGCAAATTCGGCACTTATTTATGTGTAACCCTTTGTAGTCTGAAGAGGCAGCAATGGGCCTTTAATCCAACTAGACTTCTACCCCCGCCCTCCCATCCTAGTTTGATAAGCCCTTGCAATTGTTGACATTTATTTTATAAAATCAAAGTGCCGCTTGTTGTACGTTTTAGACAAAAGTTCATTTTCCTCCCCTTCTGTAAATACTCTAAGTAAATATTAAAGGTTGAACAGCACTACCTTTTTCATTTTCATGATGGGGGTTGGTGTGAAGGTGCTGACGGGGGATTAAACTCCAGAGTTTTACTTTGGAAAGCTTTAATGTTTAAGTTAAACTCCCACTGAATAGATATAATTCAGAGACAACAGAGTAGGCATTAAGACAAGATTAACAATGGCATTAATAATAAACCATGTTTATAATAAACACATACAAACGTCTATAAACAGGCAAGGTGGTTTGAAACTAAAGAAAACGAAATGAATTACCTTTGTTCTCCCTATTAATGTAGCGTGTATATACCTATATACCATACCTATATATACCTACATTTTATATATATATATCTATTTATATCTATGTGTCTATCTACCTACAGCATATGGTTTCTGGGAAGACAGCAAAGGTAACCGTCATTAAGTATTGACTGGCTTGAGTGATGCCTGTTAGCAACTAAAAGTTGACGAGTTCTAAACTAAAATCGAACGTTTTTCTTTTTCTTCTTAAAAAAAAATACTAGAGCTCTTTAAAAGCCCGGAGGACTTACCCTCAAGGCATTATTCAGAGAAAAACTGAGACTAGCCGTTCGTCACAGGCAATTGTTAAGGGTTTCAAAGGGCCGATCAAACGATCGCCAGAGTAATCTACATTCAAGTCCGGATGGTGGTGTTACGGCACACACCTGCGGGGTGTTTGCTGTCCGTGCCCCTCGCCGAGCTACAAATCATCATTAAAGAGAGCTGCTTAAGCTTCTTCCCAGCTTCTAGACAAGAGTTACTTGGGACAGTTCACTTTGATATTGCTACAGCTCGCAATTGACAAGCAAGCAATTTTGGAGCTCAAGCCCGAGCCCACATCCTAATGCGCGCCGCGAAGTAAGCGGGGGGTGGGGGCAGGGGGCGGTGAGCAGTTGTAACAATCTGTTTCTTTCGCCAATTTCCTGAGCAGAGTCACCACAAAAATGTATAGGAAACCAGGTTAGAAGCAGCTGGAACTCGCCTTGAGTTTTCTGAGGGCTCTTTCGAAACTTCTTCACTTTCTTTACAACTTTTAACCGACCCGGACTAGGGACACACTCTCACAACCTCAGTTTCCCTCCTTCCCTCTCCTACGTGCCCACACTCGGGCCTCCCCTGAGTGCGAGACTGCACTTTTCTCCAGCAGGGCCGGTATTTAGTTTGAAACTTTCACTTTTGATTCATTCGTTTGAGATTATTTCCCCCCATTCTGTGCCGCACCTGCCCTCGCTGCTCTCACTGCCCTCACCTTGAGGAGGAAAAAATTCCGAGTTGGGTAAAAAGAAAGGGACGTGAGGGTCGGACAGCCGAAAGCAGGGAAAGGCGGAGGCTACGTCGGTTTCTGTCAACTGTCTGCCTGAGTGTCTGCGAACCCTCGGCAATCCGTGTGCGACCCACTGGGGGGCCGGTGGTGGGGGGAATTAACCGGCTGCCGGTGATGCCAAGATCAACACTCGGAGCGAATGTATCAATAGACCGATTTTTTGCTCTTACCACGAGCTTTTTCGTTTCAATCCAGGGTGGAGGTGTGTGCGTTGCGCAAGACGCAGCAGCACTGTAGCCTGGGGGAAAAAGAGGGCGCTACATGCGGGAGGCGCAAATATGGAAATTAACTCATTAGGAAGGGGTGTGGTTACCGCGAAGCCCCCTCCTCCATCCTTTCCTTTCTCCCTTGCTGCCACCGTCCCGGCTTGCTAAATATGAGATTACAAACAAACAAATAAAGCAGAAGCTGACTGCGCAGCCCCAGATCAAACACGCTCCAGATAATTCGCTTCACTCAGCGCAGCGGCCAGATCCGCAGCGCAGCGTAGGCCCCCGACGCCCGCCCGTGGTTTCAGCGCCCCCTCCATGCCAGCCCCGGCTTCCGCAGCTCTGAAAAGCAGGGCCCGCGGCGGCTTTTCGAAGGCACAGCACGTGGCCCTGACGCCCCATTTGGTATAGGTTTTAAAACATCAGACAAACGCTTCCACCAATATGGTGACCATCTGAGGGCTTCTGCTGATCTCAGAGGTCCTCTCCTAAAGGCTGCCTGGAGAGGGTGAGGGTGGTGGTGTTCTCTTCGGGAGAAAAAAACCCCCACACTAGAAAGTAGTGTTCCAGAGTACCTAACCAGTTTTTTTTTCCCCTAGGGCGCTGCAACTCGAGCGCTGGGGTTGGCGATGGGGAGGAAGCCGAGAAGATAGCGGCTGGGGCCTGGAGGGGGTCTGAGCGTTAAAGCCCGGGGTTGAGATACTGTTAACCCAAGACCAGCTTACCAAGTGCGAGGGCGAGGGCGCTGGAAAACCTAGGGTGCATAATTCTGGGCCAAAATAAAATGTTTAGATGGGGGGGGTATGGTGGTGGAGGCAGTAAAAGAAAGAAACAAAACGCAAAATCTCTCACCCCCTACCCCGCCCCAGCTGCCCTGCCCCTATGTCCTCAAAGGCTGCCTCTGTGCCGGGCTAGGGGGAAAAATGGTACTTTTATGGTTTTCCTTCCTGCGTGGCCCGCCTCCCCGCCCCTGCTCTCTGCCTGGCGCTCCCCCAGCTGCGGGCCCCTCGGAGGAAGGCTGCCCAGTCCCCTCGTCTCCCGCTGCCTGGAGGCCACCGAGCCTCAAAGCGCGCATTGTCCAGTGGGGGCGGGAAGGCCAGCAGACCCATGGAGAAGAATAACACTGCGCCCAACTCCTGTTAGGGAAAGTTTCCCAAATGCACTCCTTGTGGTAAAATGCTACTTTAAAATGTGGTGTGTATGGGGGGGGGCGGTCAGTAAGTTTTGAAAATCCACTGCTTTCTCCAATTCTTCAGCCTTTCTCCGTCACTTTTTAGATCCTCAGAAAGGGAGAGAGTGGACGAGGAAGAAATTGAAAGGTGGCATTGAGGGCCGAAAATATGAACATCACTCTAGAACGGTCAATGTGATGTTTTTAAAATGCAAGTGGGAAGGGAAAAGAAAGATGTCTCCACCCAGGTCTGGTCTGGGGACAGCTGCAAGGTCGGTGCGCAGGGGGTTGCAGGGAGAGGGGGCCCCGAGGGCGCGTGTGCAGGCGAAGCATTTCGCACCTCCTGTTTATCTTAGAAGCCGGGTGGAGGGCGGGGGAGTGGGTAGCGAATTGTTCTGCTTCCCGACAGGCAGGGGAAGTTGAATAAAATGGAGAGGCGGGCACACGCAAAAACAAAAACTGCTGTAGGCTCGGAGTCTTTCTCCTTGACCCGAATTCCAAATAATGGGGGCTCTCCATTTGCAAAGGACTCTGAAGTCTGAAGACCCCAAAGACAGCAGTCCTCCAGTGACGGCAAAAGCCGCGATAGAGACCGTTAGAAATGGGGCTTTGGGGGCAAATGTAATTAATCTTTCATTCGAGCAGCGGGACCCATTCCTTCTAAGCATTGTCGTCTGTATTTGAGGGGTCTCTGGGTTTCGTCTGCTCTTCCAGGCATTTGCAAAATAATGGCTCGTGTCCCTTGCAAAACTCCGCCTGAATCAAGTATATTCCAAAGACACTGAGATAGAGAATCCATATATAAAATGAAATCAAAACAAAGTAAAACCAAAAAAGCTCCAGGCCGGTGCTCTCGGTGTCCAACAATCAAAGTGAGGGAAGGGGTGCATAAGCGGTTGTGGCTATTTGGGAGTCGCGCTAATTTGGTGTGTGGACTTAATGCCTTAATGTTAAATCGGCAACGTAAAGGGCTGAAGAGCAAGCCCGATAAAAGCTCTAATTACTACTGGAAACTTTAGGTGGTTGCTAGGATCTAAGGACCACCACCACCACAAAAAACCTCCAATGGGGTTTGGACTGTGTATATGGGGGTGGGGGGTAGAGTTTCTGCGGCGAATAGTGCCCACATCTGCTGGAACTTCCATATCTAAGCTGTTCATTTACGGGAGCCAACTTATGAAATCTCCACAATTAGATCTTCATTGTTCTTCCTCCACAACACTGTCTAGAAAGAAAAGGTCTTCTCGGTCGGGGCCAATCCAACGAAGCGTTTGACGTTATTAAATAATAAAGCGATTGTGATTTACATTGTTGTTCGGAAAAAAAGGCCAATTATCCACTGTTATGTTGCCATAAAGATCATATTAACTCGAATTAGTAATCAAACAATATGCGAGCGTTTAAAAAAGTACAGCCGAACTGGGTGACAGCCACCGCGACGTCTTTACTTTCACCAGCATACCCGCGCCGGCAGCGGGAGCGAAAGAGGCAGACGCCGCAGACCCGAAAGGAGGGAGAGAGCAGCAAAGTGGTGATTAACGATCTCCAGTGTTAATTATTCTCAATTAATCCCAAACAGTGCAAATCGTCCTGGTTCCCTGCAAGTTCCCTAGTACGGGATGCTCTGAGAATTCTGCCTTTCTGGGAGGGGTTTATAAGAAATCCGGAAGAGGCAATCTCCGTGCAACTGTACCTGTGAGTGAAGGGGGCAGGGGTGCAGGTGTGTGCACATGTGTGTGGTGCGTGAGGTTCACTGCCTTTCCTAGAGCCTGGCGTGCTCCCCGAGGTAGGTGCCCGGGGTGGGCAAGGCCCGCAGCATCCTTACAACCCTAGTGAATCTTGCGTCTTCTCTACTCAAATCACTCTCTCTCGCCCTGTGTTATTAGGTTTATAACTCTTTGCCCACTTAAATTTGTGCAGCCAACCAAGGAAATCTAAATAGGTTTGAGTCGCCCCTTGGGTACAGAATGGAGGCTTTAATAAGAAAGATTAATTGTGGGTGTGTACCGGTCGGGAGACGCGTTAGCTATCAAGTAGCGGCGGGCTGTGGGTTGAGGGGCGGGGAGATGCCTCTCCTAGGGCTCAGACTTTAGTAGGCGCCGTAGGCATACCTAATGTGGGCCACCCAGAGACTCCTAGTAGTCACAAGCAAAGCCCTTGTGACTTTGCTTGTGCTTCACAGCACTCTTACCATCTCTACTTGGGTTATTTGGGGTTTTAAAGAATTTATCCTTTGCTTGTCCTGCACATCAAATCCTCTTGCCCCGCGCCCCGCCCCGCCAAATCCCGGGCTCCTTGTCTCCATGCCGGGCCTGGTAGGGGAGGGTTGTGATTGCTGTTCTAGGAGGTCTACTATTCCGCCTTCATCCACTGAACAATGTTTAGGCCAATGATAGAAACGTTTTGCTTCGGGGGCTAGAAAGTTAATTTTGTGGCCACGATGAAAAACGTATACAGCTACATGGTTTTTAAAAAATGAGCAAGTACGGAGCAATTTTCCTGGGCGCGATGCTTCAGTAAGTCAAGGCAGAGAGTCAGTGGCAGGGCCGCGGGGATCTCGCCAGGCCCGGCGGTGGCACTGAGGGAACTGTCCTCGCCCGCATGGCCCTTTCCTCACCCCTCCCTCTTTCAGCTAAAATGTTCAGATCCCAGACTAAGAAGCGACGAAGAGGGTGGGGGCGGAGAGGAGTTGGGACGGGACCGAAGTGGGGGATAAAGAGATTGACTAGAATAGTTTCTCTAGTAGTGTCCCCTTCTTGAGTAATTCCCTTTAAAACTTGAGACACCAAGGCTTGGGCTTAAAAGAAAATGTAAAACGAAGTCTTCGAAGGTCCGACAGTCTGGTCCTTGCAGCAGCGGGGTGGCCAAAAAGTGATAGCATCTTTTTCCAGAGTTTTAAAACAGTTGTTGCCTTCGCTAGCCCCTTTCTTTTTCTCCACACCCCTCAGTAAAATCAATTCAAAAGCGGACAGAACTCCACTCCACAAGATTAACGTCCGTTCATTTGCAGGATTAACCCTCTCACGCAGCATAATAAAATACTAGAGGTCCTCTTAAATTTAAATAAATACATGAAATTCGTGCTTTCTCTCCTTTCCTGTTTGATCTCTCTTAGGATGTGGAACACAGTGTCTTGGAATCTAAGAAAACTAAGAAGGGCTTGGAGTTTTCAGATCATCTGGGGCTGCTGTGGACCCCAGATGATCTGAAAATGTATTGGGAGAGAGTGGAGAGACCAGCTTACTTTTAATATCTATAGCTATACATTCTGGTTTGGAACTCATGATTAAAAATCTATTTGTTCCTCCCAGGGCTCCACAGATTTCAATGTTGGTCATAGGAGCCACAAAATGTTCATTAAAGGAACCTAACCAAGGCTACTGTATGGCCACTTTGTGAACTCAGAACTATGGATGGGGGGAAAAGTATGAAAGTGTGAGTTGATGTCACGCTGGCTGTCAGTGTGTGGTCTATTGTGGAGAATGGTGCTTTTTGACTGAACAGAGGGAGCCCCCCTCCCCCCTTCCCCAGCTCTACTGCACCTGCACTGGATGAGGGAGTCCCTGCCATTCAGCCCATCGCAGATTGTTCAAACAGAAGACATCTCTGACAGCACTCAATTCATTACATTTCTTCCTGCTTTTCAAACCAACACACACACACAAAATGAGTATTGCCAGCCAGTGACAGCCAAAAAAAAAATCTTAAAATACTTTATATGCAGCTAATTTGGAAGCTCATACAACTAACCATGAAATATTTTGTATCCTTAACTTGCAAGGCTTCCTAGGTGGGGAGGAACTACCTGATTTTTCTAATTGATGACATATCTCTGTAGTTTATATGGGAATATTAACTTTGGTAGAAAGACACTGCAGCATGGGGCAGGGAGAAGTTTCAATGGGAATAAAAGCAGAAATGTGCAAAAGAGAAAAACCTCTGATTTATCTTATCAGATGGGCCTGCTTGACATGCATTCATAATTTATGCCAGGCAACCAGCTTGCTACAGAGGTGGGGTACCCAAGAACCAGGAGTAGGCACCAAAGGAAGCAAGATTGGATAGTAAGGGAAGCATTGAGGCTGAAGTGTGAGTTAAACATTTAAATCAATATCTTAACAACAATCTTCCCCCCATATGCTCAAGTTTATTTTGCCATCTTGGATTCCAAGACATTTTTGCACCATTCCACAAAGCTGATGAGAGTGTTTAGAAAGCTGATGAGAGAGTGTTAGTCTAGTTTAACAGAAGTTGGGGTAAACAAACTCTCACAGGGAAACTTGATTTTAAGATAGTTTCCTTGGAGGTGGAAGGAAGGAGAAACAGAGAAAGGGAGGAGGAACTTGAGAAGGAGAAGACAGGTTTGCCACTCAGTATTCCAGACTAATTAAACTGTAACGTTATGCAGTAACCCAGATTTGAGCTGTTAAGTGTGATAGTCAAATCGACCTGGATGTGAGCTGATACTAAACTGACTGCATTCAAAATATTGGCTAATTCTTGCTAAATCATTACTCTCTGAGATCCTCGACCAATATGAGAACATAAGGCCTAATTTCCAGGATCCTTCCCACTGGAAGGGCATTCAATGAATTAAATTGATTTGAGGGTTGGAAAGAAAAACTTGGGAAGTGCATCTTCTGGAAAAGCCAAGGCACTTTCCACCAAAACAGTAATTTTATCCCACTTACATTTCACTGACCAAATACCTTTCTTCTTATCTACAATTTAAATCACAGTTTAAAGAAGTTCTCTTAGCAATATTTGATTCTATAAAGATTATTAAAAGCTATACAAATTATTAGAAATGGGAGGGAAGAGAAAATAGAAATGACATAGCAATGGTAAGTCAGGAGCAATTGTCCTAACCATTGGGCAATATCAGAACCAGAAAATTCTTCTAAGTTCAGTTCTTAAAATCACCCCTGAAACTTACAGGTGACCAAATGAAGCTACGGTGTACTTTGTAAAGGCTTTGTGTAATTTGTTAAACGTCTAAAAACAAAACAAACAGAAGCACAACAAAAACAAGTCACTCAGATCGTGTAACAAATATAAGCTAGCAAATCAAATAACTTAAAAACGTATATGAAGAAGGGAGCTCAAGTGAGCAGGGATGTATGTGTGACTATATATACTGAAGATTGTGGCCCATGTGTCTGTGGTTATGTTTCAGAGAATGAGGAGCCTCAGCGGCCCCCCAAACCGGCTATGGGGAGTGGTAATGGAGCCTGGCTGCACTGGCGTCGCCCCGGCCAGTGCTCACATTGCCCTTTCTGGAACACTCAAACGAATCATTTCATCCCTGAGGCCCTGCAGGCCCTGACGTCACGAGGTGGGGGTGGGGGCGCAGTCCCGCTTCTGGCCTGGCCGCCAGCGATAAGAACCCTCGGGAAGAATTCACTGCTCCTTTTAATACAGTAATTATTTTTCTGCCTTCTAGGGTGGGGGCTGCTACTGCCCGGAATGCCGGGATCCCTCCCTTCAGGAAGATATCCAGGGATGGCAAGTTTGCAAGATAACTTCCTAGGCAAACCTTAAACCAGAAAAAGCACTGTAAAAGTAAGAAGGGTGCTGTGAACAAGGCCAGTTTCACTGCCCAGAGCTAGGAAGGAGAGAAAGGACCGGGGTTTCTGTACTGGTCTCTGTAGACTACCATGAGAGCTGCTTCCCTTCCCTACCACCTAATTGTGCTGGACAGTAAGAAAACCCATAGTTATCAATTAAGCCTATTTTGTGTCAGGTGCTTTGTATTCATCTTCTTCCAGATAACTATACTTTTATCCCTATTTTACACATCTGAAAGTGAAGGGTCTGCATCTTCCCATTGCTACCTGCTCTTCTTCCAGAGGGGCCCAATATTCCGGGGATCCCAAATTGCTCCCGTTACTTCCCACAGCCACGTCAATCCGCGGCCTCTGATCAGGAATGACTAAGAGAGATCACTTAATGCTGAGGCCTGGCCACAAACAGGGACAAGCAACCCCTTAAAAGTAAAGAACTAGGATGAGAGGCAAGAGGAAGGAAGGATTTGGGTCGACAATCTCTGATGTGGGAAGTTTGAAGCTTGGAAACCATCTCCGGGGTCGCGAGGTCAAAGTGGAGAAGGCTGGGGCTGGGGTGCAGGAGGCAGAGGACTCTGGAGCGGCGAGGGCCCCCACAGCTCGGCAGATTTTGTAGACTTGTCCGACGCGGGACAGTGCAGGGCCGAGGGACAGGGAAAGCGGCCCTCTGGGCAGAGCCCGGGCAGAGCGAACTCAAGCCCCACACAGCACCTTCCTGGGGAGCCCTATAGGGGCTGTGGCCAGGGCCATGGTGACGTCAGGTCCCCCGGCGGGGTGCCCTTCAGCTTCGGCCTGGATGTGCCGGCGCGTCAGCTCGCCACTGGGCGCTGCGCGCTGCCGCTCCCAAGGGCAGCCGGCGGGAGGCCGGCGCGCCCACAGCCCCGCGCGGTGTCCCGCACCGAAGCCGGGAGAACGAGGCAAATCATAGTTCAAAGCGCTGAAATCTACATAAAACAGTGCACACTTCATTCTGTACACGCAGGCAGACGAGGGTAATAAAAAGAATGACTTTTCCGAGCTTCTAAATCACCTGACACTTCTTTTCAAAGTAGAACAAGCATCTCAAGTTCAAACGCCTAGAAGCAGCAACTGTCTTTGAGTCCCGAAGAGAGAGGACGTTCTATTTGCTTTGGGAGAGAAACTGAGCATCGCGCTTAAGGAATTAGAAATATCACCATTATACGAAATATAAAAATTCATCTGAACCTGCAATACAGAGAGCTTTCTGCCATGGAAAATTTATCTTAATGCTCCACCCTTCCAAAGAGAAGTCTCCTTAGTCAGAATAAGAAAGTCAAGTCCATTATCTTTTAAAGCCCATAGAAGCAAAATATACAAACTGAAAACAATAATTGTAAAACTGTACAGCATCATCAGAAGGAAGAGAGGAAGTTATAAGTCTCCCTTGGTGGTATCAGATGTCAGGTTTCCAGGAAAGTTTTAAATAGAAAATAACTATGAAAGATACTAAACCAATTCTCTGGTTTGGGCAACTTCCCTGTCTTTGGAAAGCTCCTTCCACGGTGTCTTACTCTGTAAGTCCGGAGGCTGTGTCCCTTTGGACTTTACCCATATTTTCACAGTTAAGGTCAGAGTTTCTCCTCTCCTTCCTTCTTTAACGGGTTCACCTTATAGACCACGTCCCTAGGGAAATGCACCCAGCCCTCTTCCAACTTAGGCCAAAACAAGAAAGCAAAGAAATAAATCAACCCCTTTTCCCAACCCCATTTTTGGCCTGAAAGGCAGCCTTAGCTCTGAGAGCAAGGAAATGTAGCAGAAAAAAAAAAAAAAAAGAGAGAGAGAGAATGAAATGCAAATTATATTAAGGCAATAATGCAGAGGGGGGTTGGGGAATATGAACTCAAGTCTTTGCTAAAGTTCATGGCAAACGAAACTCCTTCCACAAAGAAAAATATGAGGACTTGTTTTTAAAAATTCTCCACGAGCAAGAAATAAAGGAGGGGGCAGATAAAAAGCTCTCTTAATTATAACAAATAAATAAATAAATAAGCAGTGCCAATCAGCAGGCGATCAAACCATAGTCAAACTTCAATCTCAGAGCAGTTAGCTATAAACTGTTAGCAGTTGAAAAGTAAACCTTGTGCACACAAAGGCACTGTTTAATTTTCTTCTTGTAATCGTTCTAAATGAAGACCCCATCACGATGCAGTTAAGCGGTATTTCTTGTCCCCCTGAGGCGCACTGATCAGTTCTTTTTAATGTGAGAAAACTGGCAGCTCAAAACCCGTCAATGGAGCTCCCACAACAAAAGTTCTGAAAAGCTGAATGAATTGGGTTTGTAATTACTGCTTCCCACCCCCCCTTCACAGCTTATCTCTTATTCATTCAATGTATATTATTGTCAAGGAATCTTACCCTCAAAATCATTCCCTTACCATTTTACCTAGGGTCACAGAGGAACTTATGACATGGCAGAAATGGAACATTCGCTCCCCCACTGTACCTAGCAGTGTTCAGACCAATGGGTGGGGAGGGAGGGAGGGACTACAGTGTACCCCAATTTACTCTGAGACTGCTAGAACTAAGAGTACTCAGCCTATGGAGCCATCCATTTTAAAACCTGAATATTATTGGCAAACAGGAATGTGTATCCAGTCTAAATTCAGGGCCTTCAGAGTCTCTGAAACCCTGTGACATCTCTACTTAGAAAAGGCAAAGGTTATAAATAAACACTCTTCCCTTTCTCCCCAAATTGTAAGTCCCTAAAAGAACTTACCAGACATTATGTGGAAATTAAGATAAATTATTATGTTCTTGGTTTTTTTTCTTTTAAACCAAAAATAATCAATGAAACAGAAAAGATTATGATCCACTCCATCCTCCCCCCTCCCTACAACCAGACCAGGAAAAGGTTTTATGAAAAAATCAGCTTTAGAATGCCAGGGCTCCTTGTGTATTTCAATCCAAGGTGTTGCTGATGGAGAAGATTCTCCTGAGATTTTCCTACTGCAAGAATGTGTCGGTTTCTAGAAATAAGTACAGCTATTACAACCAAATCTACTAGCAGTCTAAATAATTAATTGAAGTGTTGCTCTTTGACCCTTGAAAAGTCCAGTAGGGACACGTTTATAGTAATAATACCTCCGAATGAGCCCTTGTCAAATATTCATTTAGTGGTTAATGTGAGCCATTTTCCCCTGGGATAGTCTGTAATACCAGCTTCCCAGCATTGGCAAGAAACCTTGCTAATCTACTATAGCTCAGCAAAATATTTTAACGCTCTTTATTTAAAGTACGGAGGGAGGGGGGAAGGTGTGTTCGGGAGAAAAAAAAATTGCAGAGAGAACAAACTATAATCTCATCCTTTTGCACATTTCTATTCTATGTATAAGGTTAACAAAACATTTAAATTCACTCCGTTTGACTGGAAGTTGCGTGGTTTCATTGAGCAGAATAATATCCCGAGGAAACAACTAAACACTCAACAACAATCTTCAGCACCATAAGATAACCACCTCTGGGCAAGTTTGTGGATTTATCCCCCTTCTTGAAAATCACATTATTTTTTTTGGTTAGTCAAATGTATTAAAATATTATATGCTTAATATTAATCTAGCCATGAAATTACATATTTGGGGGACCTATTAAACCCAATAAAATGAATGCTGCCTTGTAATATGTATCATTTTCCTCAGATGCAGTTTATTAAAAGCATTTATATTTGCAAACAAAATAATTTGGCTTCTATTTCCAACTATTTAGTTTAGAGACATTGAAGGATGGGAGGGGAGAACTGTTCCCTTGCTTTATGCAGACAGTAACAATTACTCAAAGCTAGTTCATCTTCCCAAAATATTGTGTTCTCTTTCCTCTTGCAAAATATTTGAACCTGAGCATTTTGCAAAGGTAACTTTTTCGTCTGATTTTGTGGGTTCTTTTTTTTTTTTTTAAATGGGCTGTTAGTGCAGTGCGATTACTCTAAATCCCTATACATATTTCTAATATATCTCTATTTTTCAAATATATACATTCTATATAGCTGATTGATTCAAATTCCGGGAATATCCTCCTCACTCCCCCAGCATGATCATTTGGATCTTTATTCAAAGTTTCTTTTATTCGTATGTGTGAGCAAGAACTGGCGAATGTGCTCATTACCACGTGAATAATCTGTATATGCATTACAATGGCTGGCCAGGCCAGGGAAATTCTTTTAGAGTCTCTGCATTAATTAAGGGGGAAAATGCCTCGCTTAGAATTGGTACGTAGAATAATAATTGTCCATTCCCGGTATAATGTTACCCTAAAAATGAGGATAAAAAAGTAATAAATAATAAAAACCAATACATACCTAAAATAAAGCAATCCAGAAGAAATGAAAAGTACAAGAATATGAGATATCCAGTTCAGCCCAGAACTAACATTAGCAACACCATGAGAAAAAAATACTTTCTTGGAAAGGAGAAGATGGAAACCAAAAGGATGAACTAACTTAGTGGCTGCAGCGGGTACTTTACTCAAGGGCGGAAGGCGCTGCCGAAATTCCAACTTCTCCAAAGTTGTAGCAAGTTGATACCACAAGCTCTTGAAATTGGGTAGCAAACCCGTACTCAGGAATGCCCGACTCTTGGTTCCTGGTCCCCTTGGGTAGGGGAAGATGAGCGAAGCAAGTAGTAAATAAAGAAGAAAAGTCCCTGACTAGGTCACAGGTTCTCCGGCTGCCCCAAAGCGCGGGTCGGTTGTGATGCAGAAGCATCGCTAATTCAAAGACCAAGGCGATTCCCCAACTTTTCCGCTCCCACTGAGGACAACTATAGCCTTTCTTTACCTTTCCTAGGGCAAAAGAAAACAACAAATCCAATCTTGTTTCCCCACCCCTTGCCCCTCCCCCCACTTCTCTACTACTGTAGTAAAACATTGTTAACAGATCAAAAGCATAATCATCTCCAAATGTGATTAGACCGGACAAAGTAAAATATCTACCTCAGAGTTGATTGTTTTCTTCTTTAATATGGCTGTTGCCTGGCTTCTGTTTTGCTTGTTATCAGCTGCAGAGATTATCCGATTTGGGGCTACAGGCTTGGACCCGTGCTGCCAATTTAAGAAATGGAATTCGGGGAGGGAGGGAGAGAGAGGGAAAAAAGAAATAAATAATAAAAAAAAAACTATGTCCGTGATAAGTCGGGGAGTTTTGCAAGACGTTCTTTGCTTTCCCTTGCCCCTAAACAGGAAAATGTAGAGGAGAAAGTTTATGAAGTCAAGGAACAAAGAAAGTAAACCACTTGTTTCCTCTCAGACAATAGCAGGGCCAGAGTAATCCAAACACCCACCCAGCAGATGAACACTTTGCATGTCTAGTTTGCAATTATTCTGATACAAGAAGCATCATTTTCCCCTATAAACCAGGTTTCAAAGGACCATTGTGCTGTGAAGAAAATGAAAACAAAACCAGCCAACCTGGTTCTGATTTGGCTCAATACCCCATCTGCTAACTACATGAAAAATTTCAGAATTGAATCCTTTCTGGCAACAAGTGGCATAAATCAGTTTAAGTCCCCATCCTGCTTATTCATGCTGTCTAGAAAAGGAGGGGGTGGATTTACAATATATGTATCTAGTTTCTATTTTAGAAATGACAGAAGCATTTCAATTTTTCCAGGGTACTTATTAATATCATCCAGCCATTTCTTTTTTGTAGTTAATGTTAGCACATGACGCTGGACTAGTAATATCGAGGTTTTTGGTATTTTGCTTTCCTGGCTGAGCACAGTATTATAATTCCCTGGGAAGTTATGTACAATCACAGTGTTATCCGAATAAATGAAAGACTCAAGCATAATTTCAGTGTCCATATTTCAAAAATTTATTTATCTCAAACTGTGCATAATGGAGTAAAAACTTAAGTTGAAAATGTACCTGTTATAAGGATGATATTAGTTCAAATATATACATGGATTCTCGGCAGACTGATTCAAATAATACAGAGCCGAATCTTTTAAAATACAACTACGGAAAATAAGGGAGGGAAACCTTAAAATATCACAATAAATTTACAGAAATATTACAAACCATAAGAAAATATTTCAAACACAGTAATTTCATGTTGTTTTTTATCTGAACAAAATGGGAAGTTGGGATTGAACAAAAGCTATTATAAATTACCAACGATGTCAACCTGCATGGCCATTTTTGCTTTTAACAGTAAGTTAAAAAATTTAGTACAATCTAAAACTTTTGCCCTTTTAAACAAGACCACAGAGATGGTTTGCCAGTACTTATTCTAATTTTTTCCTTTTGTACAATTTTAAACAATTAAAATGTCCAAATCTGAATAATTTTCTTCTTTCCACGTTTGCAACTGTCCCAAATTTCAGCTGCACAATCAAAATGCAGCAAGAAGCCTCTCCTTGAAAAATATTGGCAAATTCTCAGCTTATAAACAATGGACATTTTGATTGCCATGTTTATCTCGATAAATACTGTACAAAAGTTGCTTGCAAATATTAAAACATTTTTTTCGTCGCTTGGAGACTAGCTCTAAATATTATTGGTAAAGACTTTTGCAAACTTCCTGCAAAGCTCCTACCGTACCACTAGAACTTTTAAAAAGTTTTGCGTAGCTTTCTTTCCTCCAGATCTATACAAGGTCCATTCCCCCTCCCTCCCCAACCCACCCCCGGTTTACTCTGTACAAAAATAGTCCCCCAAAAAGAAGTCCAGGATCTCTCTCGTAAAAGTTTTCTTGTCGGCATGGCGGGTTTTGCGTGACTGTGGATGGGATTGGTGTTCTCTTTTGCAGCTGTCATTTGCTGTGGGTGATGGGCTTTTTTTGTTTTTTGTTGTTTTTGTTTTGTTTTTTTAGCGCACCGGGTTTTTCTCCATGCTGTTTCTTATTCTCCTTTTTTGCACCCCTCCCATTTCCCTCGTTTTTCTTTGAGAATTTCTCCCTCCTCCAGTTCGCTGTCCGGCCCTCACATGTGCGACAGGGGCAGTGTGCCGTTAATGGCCGTGCCCGGCACCGGGCCGCTCTGGTAGTGCTGAGACATGTGAAGTCTGCTGGGGGCGGCGGGTTCCGGCACCTCGGCGCCGGGGAGGTACATGCTGATCATGTCCCGGAGGTCCCCGGCCTGGCAGGGCGCCCTGGAGTGGGAGGAAGAGGTAACCACAGGGGGGCTGGAGCTGGCCTCGGACTTGACCACCGAACCCATGGAACCAAGAGCCATGCCAGGGGTGCCCTGCTGCGAGTAGGACATGCTGTAGGTGGGCGAGCCGTTCATGTAGGTCTGCGAGCTGGTCATGGAGTTGTACTGCAGGGCACTCACGTCGTAGCGGTGCATGGGCTGCATCTGCGCGGCGCCGTGCGCGTTGAGGCCCGGGTGCTGCGGATAGCCCAGCTGGTCCTGCATCATGCTGTAGCTGCCATTGCTCCAGCCGTTCATGTGCGCGTAACTGTCCATGCGCTGATTCACGCCCGCGCCCAGGCCGGCGCCCACCCCTACCCCGCTCGCCATGCTGTTGCCGCCGGGGGCAAGCAGCCCGCCGGGCAGCGTGTACTTATCCTTCTTCATGAGCGTCTTGGTTTTCCGCCGGGGCCGGTATTTATAATCCGGGTGCTCCTTCATGTGCAGCGCTCGCAGCCGCTTGGCCTCGTCGATGAACGGCCGCTTCTCCGTCTCCGACAAAAGTTTCCACTCGGCGCCCAGGCGCTTGCTGATCTCCGAGTTATGCATCTTGGGGTTCTCCTGGGCCATCTTGCGCCGCTGCCCGCGGGACCACACCATGAAGGCGTTCATGGGCCGCTTGACGCGGTCCGGGCTGTTCTTCTGGTTGCCGCCCGCCGCCGCCGCGGTGGAGTTGCCGCCGCCGCCGCCGCCCCCCGAAGTTTGCTGCGGGCCCGGCGGCTTCAGCTCCGTCTCCATCATGTTGTACATGCGGGCGCTGTGCGCGGGCCCGGCCCGCCGGCGGCCGCCGACCCTCGGCCCGGCCGGGACTTTGGGGGGCCCGCGGGCGGGGGGAGGAGGGGAGGCGGGCGGGGGTGTCGGGAGCGCAGGGCTCCGCGCGGAAAATGAGATGAAGAGCAATTTGGGGGAGAGAAAGAGAGGCAAACTGGAATCAGGATCAAAAAAAGAGCTTCCCTCCTCCTCTGGCCGATCCTGCCGCCGCCGATGATTGTTATTATTATTTTTTGGAAAGGCTTAAGCCTGGGGCTCAAACTTCTCTCCCTTTCTTTCTCTCTCCTCTTCTTTCTCTCAGTCCTAGTCTTAAAGAGGCAGCAAACTACTTTCCCCCTTTTGCAAACACTCTCTTCTCTGCCTTGACAACTCCTGATACTTTTTTGAACAAGTTAATAGACAACCATCCATGTGACGGGGGCTGTCAGGGAATAAATGGGTTTCCGGCGACCAATCAGCGCGCGCGGCTCCTCCACTCGAGCCCAGCCTCGCCGCCGGGTTTTGCATGAAAGGGGGCGGGGCCTAGCGCGCCGCCGGCCGCGCGGGGGAGGCAGGGGGAGGAGGCGGAGGGCGAGGAGGGGGAGGCGGCTCCCAGAGCCAGCCTGCCAGCCACTGAGAAACCTTTGTATCCCCTCTCGCAGCAACAGGTCACACCACACGCCTTTTCGAAGGAAGTGGGTAAACAGCACTAAGACTACGTGGTTTTTTCCCCCTTTAAACTTAATATTGATTTACTTTTTGGTGCAGGGTACTGAAATGAGGAAGGGGCGCGGGAAGCAGCTAAGGTGTGGGGGGTGGGGCAGGGCATGGTGGGTGGTTCAGGGCGACCGTCCAACTAGTATTTCTGGAAACGGGCAATGCAGGAGTTGGTGTGTCATTGTTCTCCCGCGCATCCGCAGCACTTCCCCCCAGCCCCAGCCCCTCGTGTGCTTCTCCCTGAGCTCGCTCTTCCCCTTGCCCTCTTCCTCTACAGGTGCCAGCACTCACTGCTCACACGGGCCCGACGAGAAGACAGGAGGCCACATCTGTCCGCAAAACCCTTGCTTCCACGTAACTTGCTCTATTCTTAAAAATAAACCGTGCTCGGACCTTGCGGCCGACTCCAGGGCTGAGAACGGGCAGGGCCTTGGGAAACTGCCATTTCCTTGTTCTACTCAGCTCTTTAGCCCGGGGCATCACAGCTTGCCCTCTTACCCCCAGCCACATCTCCCACCAGTCTGTCTCCATTCAGTCGGTGCAAAGGGGATGCTGGTACTCTTTTTCCCTCTCCCCATTTGCCTCCTAAGCCTCCCCCAAAAAAGGATTTTAGCTGTGCAGGTTCAAATGCAGGCTGGGGAAGGAAAGAGAAACAGAAGGACGCTCAAAAGTGCAGGCCATGGGGCAGGATAATTTCAACTTCCTGGCATCCCGCGGAACGGTACAGAGGTGGCTGCACTCACAAACTCCCTCCCACGCAGAGTTCCCAGGACCCAAGCAGAACCCTCCCTGGCACTTCCCCCGCTGACTTCTACCGCGGTGGCCGCAGAGCCAGGCCGAGCAGGTCGGGGGCGCGCTGCGGAGGGGCTCTCGGCCTAGGAGGGGCTCTCGGCCTAGGAGGCGGGGGCGCTGCTCTCCAGGCACAGGTGCCCGCAGCGCACGCAGGGAGGAGGCCAGGACTTAGGAAGAGGGAGCCCAGCAAGGCCCAGGCTGGAGGAGGATGGGATGGGGCGGGGGTAGGGGGTCAGGAATCTAGCCCGCCCAGGACCCAAGAGGGTAATTTTAGCCGCTCTCCCATTGTCCCGACGTAAAGATTTCAATAGGTAGGCGCTCAATGCGGAGGGCAATGGCAGCACGTCCGTTACAAATAGGTAGTTTTGTTTCTCTTGTTGTCGCTACACGGAGTCAAACAAAGCCTCGTCTAAGTTTCCTTCCACTCTCTTGTTGGGATCTTTGTGGCTAAAATGCACTTGACTACAAAGAGGGGGGGGAGAAAGAAAAAAACCCTGATGCCATTTCTTTTTATAAAGGGCTTAAACCATCAGGGTTACTTATTTTCTTTCTTCTGTAACACTTTCTCCGCCCCCCTCCTCCCCTGATCTACCCTTACTCACCCTAAGAAAATGTACTGAATAGTATCTACCAGCCACGTTCCATTTATTATCTTTACAAAACTGTGCATTGTTTTGTTCCTTACTCTAACCTTCTTCCCACAACTGCCCTTCCCTATTCCTCCCCCAACTTCTTCAATCTCTGCCCTCCCAGGCCTGTCTGTTATTGTCAAATTCAAGCTAAGTATGCTCACTGGAAACCCAGAAAAGTTGTGAAAAAAGAATCCCGCAGACTTTCCTTAATAAATTATTATTTCCAGTCAACCGTCTTGCCCACTCGCGACAAGGTTCTCCTTTTTCTCTTAAGTTATGGTTTGCTTTAGTTCTTGGGCACCCAGAAAAGGTGAGACTGGCCTTCTCAAAACGCATAAATATTCGGTACTCTTCAAAATAAAGCAATGCTTTATGTTTAATCGAGGTGTAATATTAAGCTAAACACAGACCTGAAGATTAAGAAAGAGAAAAGGTTGACAATCTGGAGAAGAGAAGGCGGCCACCGGCTTTTCAGCGCGGCTGGTTTCAGGGATGTGGCTGGTGCGCCCCCTGCTGGTAGATTCCTTTTTCCAAGACTATTACTTTTATCTTTAAAAGTAGGTGTTCGGAAATAAAGGAAAAAAATGAGGGGGATGGAAGATCAAACTAATTACTCATAATCTAAAGAAAAGAAAAGTTAACATATCATATAAGCTGTGGAACTAAATCATAAGAATCAGATTTAATTTCCTTAACTTAAAAATATACATACAATTTCAAGTGAGAAGTTAAACCACAAGAAAAAATAGGTACAAATTATGAGATTCAACATATGAATGAATTGTTATTGTCCAGACGCCATGAACAGCAGACCAAGCATTCACTTTATGATTGTCTATGCACTGGTCTACTTAATAACATTATTCCAAGAACTTTAAAAAGCTTATGATAATTAAGTTTGAAGAAACAACCAAGGGATTGGTGTGGAAAATGGTGGTGTATATTTATTAAAATAATTATTAATAACGGATGATTATACACCCAAGTCTTTTAAGCCTCGCTGTCTTTCTCTCAAGGCACAATTCTTTTCCTTGGGATGATATATAACAGCTTTTACACATTCTCTGATGCATGTGTTATTGCCTGAACTCTATAATAATGCATTTAAGAGGTTAAAGGGGCTGGCTAGGTCTTTTATTAATTGGTTTTATCACATAAATAAGCCATGGAAATACATTACAATTGTGTTATCATTGGTTGCATTTATTTACAGCTTTATTTTAATTAAGCCTGCTGTACTTATCGAGGCAATAAACTAACTGTGGCTGGCATTTATGCATAATAATGTGCTATGAAAATAAGATTAAAGAAGATGGTGATAGCAGAAACAATTTTCTCATTAGATTTTAAAGAACATATGCATTAAAAAAAATCAGATCACTGCCCACTCGATTTCAGTCTGGCACCATCACTGGCCTCTAAATATAATAATAACTATAACAATCTCAGAAGATGACAGAAGCAACACTGTTTTAGGTTTATAATAGATGGCTACAATACTAACAACAATATACCATTGACTACTAGACAATCAAAAAAAAAAAAAAGACTTGGAACAGGGTGCTTCATCCTCTCAGAATTTAAAACGTTGCCATTGGCACAATTTATGAAAATTGAAAGTACTTAATCTAAAGAGAGTGTAACACTTCCCTTCCGTGAGCAGCAAAAAGCTATATACACTTTTACAGCAAGATTAGTAATTAAGAAGAAAAATGAATAACTCCTGGGACATTTTGATTTGATTTTGTTCTGCTATAGGCCCTAGCCAAAAAGCCTTAACTGCTAAGTGTGACTAAATTTTATTTAAAAATCTTTTGCATTGATTTTTCTCTCCTAAACTTCCCCCATTCCTCCTCAAGTATTATATCTCAAGCCAACTAGCAATTTTTTGGAGATAGGGGACTGTAGACTTATTTTTTCTTCTTAGTGGCAAATAGAGGTTTAACTTGCAGTAATTAGGTGAGAACTAGCCAAGCATCTTACTATTATGATGCTTGTTAAAAAACGCTTCTTTTCTGCATCTGCATTTGAGTGTGTTCCCCTCCTCTCTTAATCTTCTTATGGAAATGAAGGCAAACGGCAGGGAACCTGCAGAGTCTGGGAGAATGTCCTTGTTAACTGGAATTTCTCAGCATTGCTAATTAGCAGAGTTTGACGACCACCAGTATTGGGAAAAAGCTCTGTTTAACCACTCACAAACCATTCCGAGGAAGAGCAGACTAATTTTATTTTGTAATTAAAATCTGAAAAGAGCCCTATTTGACAGTTAGGGCTATGAGAGTTTTATCTCCCCGTGAAATAATTACTGCCTTGATAACTCAATTTTCTGAAAAATGTCAACTGTGGGCTCCAAAAGTTTTAATTTCATTACGTAAGGAAAAAAATGCAAGAAAAATAGAAGAAAATGTACAGAAAGGCTTTCTAATTCTGGAATTGGTTAAATATATTAGGAGCCAGATTTGGCCAAATGACAGTTTTTTTCTTCCCTGTTTTGTAATGTTTCCTCTGGATCCTAACCTTCCAACTGTCTCCTCTCCAAGTGACCATGACAGTGATCACACTGCAGTGAAAGAGATCATACTAATGGTCTGGTAAATAAGAAGCAAATAAAACTAAAAAGAGAAGTACAGCAACCAGAAAGAAGTTCCTAGTTTTGAAAGCCAAAAATAAAGGAAAATTCAAATGTTTAGGACAATGCTAGTGTGCTTTGGTGAGATGAGATTTTATTTATATGTATCCCTTAATACAAGAAAACTGAGAATTATGGAATAAAGAGACTGGCATAAGCCAATTTTTAAAATGTTTCCTTTTCTTCTGTAAATCACAAAAGATCTCAGTCACTCCAAATTAGAACATACCACAAGACTTCCAGAATGATCAAAGCTGGATTCTTCAAGATTTAAGAAACAAACACAGATTAATGAAGGAAAAGATACTTTTCTTTTCCTTAAAAAAGTCTCCCATACTTTCCAAAAATAGTCAATGAGAAATATGCTGGATAAAGTTAGGATATGGAAACTAAGAGCAAAAAATTGAAACTGAATTGTACTGTTGTCAAACTTCATTTCTAAGTACACTTTATAGAAATTCCTGGAGGGGACAGACACCTTAATTTTTATAATGCCATTTTGAAAATGATAGAAATTCTTTCATCTACATTTTCTCCATTTTTTTCCTATGTCAAACTTGCAGGTATTGGAAATGTGAGGGATTAGTGACAGGAACTATAATGAATGTTTCTAGGTGATACAAAGGAAAAATATATATCTCTATCCCTTTCTATTTACTAAGATATAGATATGCATATGGATGCATGGTCGATTGGCAATTTCAGACTGCTTAATCATATATTTTTCTTCTTGTCTATCCCTTTAGCACCTTGCCTTTAATTTCCAGAAGTGGTATTACACTTAACAAATGAACAAGGGGATAACAAATGCTGTTTCAGTCCAGACCCAATTTCACCAAATAATTTCACTCAAGAGCTGTAAGGGCCCTTGAAACCTAAGGAATGCAGAACTGCTTTGCATTCAGATCCCCCCACTTTTTTTTTAAACTCATTCTCTTTCATCTAATTCTCACTGATGAAATAAATACATTTTAAAAACAATTCAGTAGTTAGAAAACTAAATACATTTCCCTTTCATTTCAAATTATAGCAGCAAAAGTAATACATAATTATTTGTGTCTGTCTTTCAGGCTGTATATATTAATCATATTACTTACAGAATCATATATATGTGTACATCCTTCATATAGTCCAGCTCAAATATTTTCTGGAAAAAAATTCACACTTCACAATTTCACTTACATTTCTGAATTATCAAGCAATTTTAACATAAGTTAAGATTCTGTACCTGCACTGCAGCTATTGTTCAGGGGAAAACATAGTGTGCCCATTAAATGATCTAATTATTTAAAATAGAAATTCTCTTTTAAAAGGACAAACTAAAAACTTAAAGAGCTGCCACCAGTGGTTTTCAATTGCATTGAACCTGTGATTTTGATTTTAAAAATTAGAAGAAGAGAATTAAAAAAAAGACAAACAGATCACCAGAAACTCCAGGTTGCCCCCCCCCCAAAAAAAAAACCCTGGACCCTTTTACACCTCTAAATCATTGCTTGAGTGTCTAAATACATATCTCTCTGATTGACCACACTATCTCGTGAAATTAATTTTACCAAAGGGAAAGAATTTCCTTAGAATCCTAGTTTTCCACTGGCTAGGATTATTACCATCATTTTAGAAAAAAGACAAATTATTTTACACTTTCCCACTGTTATTGTTTAATTGACCACAACTTTTGTGGGAAAAACAAACCTATGCTTTCCTTAAGTTTTCTCCAGCTCATGTTAAATGACTCCAGTGCAGGCGGGACTACGCTTTCACTGCAATGAAACCAAACAGGGAGAACCTCTTTCACTGGGAATTTAGTCTTCTTTCTTCTGGAGGTCTCATGGAACATACTACTCCCCTGTGACCCACAAGCCCCTTTCCAGAAGTACAAATGGACTTAGTACAAACCACAAAAGTGACAAAACCTCAGAGGACTGATGTGTTTGGCACCCCAAAAAGCAAGTTGGGAAAAGAAATTAGATCTTCTCAGATAAAATTAGATAAGAAATTAGATGTGAGGGACAGACAGGAATACTATCAGAGGAAAAGGAAGAAAGTCCTCCACCTGTGGCATGAAAAGAAGTTGAAGTAATCCATTGAAAAAAATAATAATTCTACAACCACCATCAGCCCTAAATGAAACTGTTACTTTTCTCAAGGATTTGCAGCTGTGGCTTGCCCTGGAAAGTGCTCTAAATCAAAGAATACACCCATCTCGGGCGGGCTGGCATCCTCGAGTCCTCCCATTGACATCAGGAACCCTCTCCTAAAAGCTCTTCTGGCCTCAAAAGAAATGCCCGAGAAGTCGGCCTTCCCAGGGGCCCACTTCTGCCTGCCCCCGAGCGCCCGCCTCCCAGTCCCGGCTCAGATGGAGTCGGGCTTCCAAACCCATCCCAATGGAATTCTCAGATCGCTGGCCTGATAATCTTTAAAGGCTCCTTCGGAGCTGGGGCTCTGACTTTTATCTTCCCTGCTCCCCTTCTTCCCTTTTCGTTGGCTCTCCCCACTCCTCTTCCCTCTCGCCCCACCCCCCTTCTTGATTTGAAGATCATTGACACGATAGGCTGTAATGAGTCCTTCAGAAACTGTTATGATCTACAGTGACAATCTCTGCACCTAATTCACAGATTATTGACAAGCACCGTGGGCTCAATGGTGTCAAGTTGTACTTGTGGTTTCAACACCCTCCAGCAACCCACGTAGCCGCTGGGCCCTGGATGGGACCCACAGTCTGGCAAGCGCATCAACCAGTGGAGATGATGAGTATCAGTCTACACCTCAACTTCTTCAAGCCCGGCTGGACTTTCTCCCTGGCGCCTTTGTCCGTCTCAGGGTGGGATCAACGGAACTAAAGGATCTCCAGAGCTTAAAAACAAAGTGAAAGGGCAAACTTAATAAATTAGAGCTCATCCTTGAATCTTGGTCTTCATACTGAGTCATTTTTCCCTACACCCGAATAGCTACCAAGCTCCAACCTACATATACTGGCTTTCAGAGTGCGGGCGCTTTCCTGGGTTCACTGCGAAAGGTGTGAGGGACGAAAGGAAGAAAGGGCTGAGGAGTTGGCACCGACTCGGTGGGCCTAAGCTAGGTTGGCCCATCCGCCTGGATCGTCCTCAGAATCGGGAAAGACGGACTGCTTCCAAAGCAGGGCGCCCAGCCAAGCCGCGCGGGCTCGGGCCTGGAGGCTGGGACAAGAGACCAAAGATGCCCGCCCCGCCCCTAAAGGACGCTTTGCCGCCGCGGAAAAACGCGGCCGGTTGCCAGCCGCTGCGGCTTTGCCTGCTGCTATGGAATCAGTCACTCGCTGCCCCCTCCCCAGCCCCAGAGGTGGAGGGGCCGCCTTCCCGCTGGCCGCCGTGGGGCGTGGGATCCGGGCAGGGGCTGGGGCCGCCTGGGACCACAAAAGTAACGCTGCGCCGGGAGAGCTGGGTGGCATTCCCAGGCCTGGGCCACCCACTTGTTTAGCTCTCTTTCCTCAACTGGGGGTTGTGCTTTCTCCTTGGGCTCTGGAAAGTTGAGGACTCGCTCTTGGCGCGCGCACCCGCCCGCATGCAGGTGCGGCCCCTCTCTCCTGCCTTCCCACAAAAGCCTCGCGACAGGCTGCGACCCCTGCGTGCGGAATAGGTGGAAATCTCCAGGACTCTATTGTGCATTTTACATCACTTAGGAAGACTAGGCATATATCCCCTTTCGTGGATCGCCTCATAGGTTTCGCTGGCTCTGGCCTCCTTATCCCGGGGGTCGTGAGAGCCACTGATCAGTGTCCGACCTCGGCTGTCAGCGCACCGTGTCTTACCTTACCCGGCTGGCGCCGACTCGCAAAGCTAGCCCCGACTTAAAATTCCTGTAATGGGGACAAACCTTTTGGAAGAGCAAAGGGTGGGAGTACTGTGGCTGGGATCCCGCTTGCCCATAATTTCGATAAAATTCCAGGTAGAGATTTATCAAAAACTCTAATTCTTTTTCTGCCATTACATCCGAACCTACTTACTAAAAAACCTAAGCCGAGACCCAGTTCTGGAACCAGATGGATAAGGCATCTCTCCTCCTATGAAACAGCAATTTCCCTTAAAATGCAGTCTTAATAGGGTAACATAAAGCTTGCATAGCCACGATATTAAATACTTTTTAAGAGCCATTCTTTTATGAAAAATTAAGCTGGTTCCTTCAATAGGCAAACTTAAAGGAAAAAAGCAAACCCTAAACTTATTAAGGTTAAAAGTTAAAATTGTAAGTACATCGTGAAAGTGGAAATTGTAAAACATCTTGTTCATTTAGCACACAAATAGTTTCTATTTGATTTTAAATAACTAAACAAATCCACATTTTCCCTTTCACAGGATGTGTCATTTTTACAGTTTATCTTTCTGAAATAATTCAAAGGCTATTTTTGCGCTCACTTTCTGGCCAAAAAAAAAAAAAGTCAAAGCTCTTTCTTATGTAGACAGGTAGTTTTTGGAAGTGTAAAAATACTGCTCTTTCCTTAGGATAATCAGATGGATTCCTAGTCAATGAAATGCTGAATTTCAAAGAAAGCACTCCTTACCATTGGTACACCTTCCCTGAAATCCTACGGCTAAGATGAAAGAAGAACGATATCAGGCACCTGTTTCTTAGATAATATCTGGAATTTAACTGCTAGCCAGAAAAGAAAAAGTTTGATCAAGATTGGTTTGGGGGATGGGAAACACTCAAAGAAGAGACTGGCCTTTTAATTACACCCTAGAAATAAATAAATAAATAAAAAGAAGCAAGTTATTTCATTTACTCAGAGATTCAGTTACAATACTTGCAGGACCTCCAAGGGCATTCAAGATGCTTCACAATGTCAAAACAGCAAGCAGCAGCATCTTTCGTTTAATTTTTTGAAATGTGGACAAACAGAATAAGTAGCCTTTGCTTGACTCTTCACGGCTTCAGAAAAAAAAAATTCTTTGTTTTTCATCATGTTTCTTTACCTGTTTTACCATCGCAGAACCTTTAATAAGAGTTCCAATACCAAACCCGGGTAGGGGATGGCTGGGATGTGAGGAGGAGGAATAGGTTAGTCTTTATTTTTTATTGAATTAAAATCGTATTATCGTCTCTTCAGTTTTTTATTGAGTTAAAATTATATTATCTCTCAAGGATATAAAAACTCGTTTTCGCACCCCCTTTCCTTTTTGGAGAGTAATAGAGGGTTTTTTCTAACCCCAGAGCAAGGTTCTAGCGATTTCCGGGACTGGCGCTGCGCAGCTCCTACTGTGTCCAACAGGGGGCGCTGGGCACGAACCTGCGCGGCGGCTCAGCGCCGCTTCACATCTGAGTCGGGTTCCAGCCCCGGAAGGCGAGAGCCGCTCGCGGGGTCGAGTACAGAGCTTTAGTCTTCGTGGATAAAAAGAGATTAAAGGCTAAATTCTTTTTTGGGTGTGTGTGTGCGTGTGTGCGTGTGTGTGTGTGTGTGTGTGTGTGTAGGTGGGTTATCAATTTTAACCAACTACGAAAATGTAGAGCTTTTTATCCTTTGATGTTCTCATAAAGAAACTCCTATCGGTTGAGAAATTACACGGTTTCTGTGCCAACACTGTAGCTATATAGTGTGGGGGAAATTATTTAATTAAAAATATATTTTCCATCTGTTCACATGATCTTTTTAGAAACACTTAAAAAGCTGACATTGATCCCTTGGCCTGTTAACCCTGCCCCAAGTTTCAAATACTTTTAACTATATCGAAGGCCCTTCTATTAATTTGAAGTGGGGGAAAGAGACCCAAATATTTAAATCCCCCCTAAATAGTTACTCCTCTGCATCCTCCCCCCTTCTTTAAACAGGGGCTTTTATGTGACTGACATATTTCATTCTGCCGATTCTACAAAGCCAGGTATAAATGACAAGCGGCTCTAAATAATAATAATAATAAATCTGATTTTGGACTACATAACATCGAAGTACAGTATGAGAAGAAACCTAAATAAAATTGTAATCCACCTCCCCCCCAACTAAATAAAAAAAAAAAACCAACCTTCACCTGTATTTAAATAGCGTGCCTTTAATTACAGCAGTTGGGGATGCATGAGGCTGAAATGAAATTAGCAGTCATTACCAGTCCTTTAACTCTGTGGTGCTTTTGATCAGCACTAAATTAGCTTTCCAGTCCTAACAAAGACTCTACAGCAAGCAGTGGGCTGTAAATAAGACAGCGCGACCTGCCCTCAACACCTTTTCTCTTGTCAATCATAGCTCTATCATTCAGCCCAAGATTAACCTTTATCTACCAAATTTTTGAAAAAAAAGGAAAAAAAAAAAAAAGAAGAAGGAAAGAAAGAAGAAAAAGAAAAAAGAAATAGGAGGCGGGAAGGAAAGCCCCCTGACCACCACATGTCGCAATAACAGAGGTTCCTAAGAGCCCCCTTTACATTGTATTATAATGAGCCCGTGTCAGAATCTGCAATTTTCAAATCATCCCTTCCCACTCCACCCCCTTACACCTCTCGAGTATATTAGACGAGTCAGAATGCTGTTCAGGTAGGAAACGAATCCCTTTCCCCCGAATTACTAATTGGGCGTGGACCATCCTTCATAAGTCAATTTGCCATTAGCCTCTCCTCCTTTATTAGTCTAACAAGATTTCGGGAGAGGAGGGCATGTTTGAGGAGAAAACAGTGATGATTTTAAGGCATATACATAAGTTTCTGGGCTGAAAACAATCAATTTACTCCACTAATAGTCTCTAGTTTCTAGAGGAAAAAACCCCAACCGCAATAACAAAAACCCAGCTGCTTTTCCCAGGACTGAATTACGAAAGTAAAACATTGGTTCAAGTTGCCATTAGAGGGCGCCAGAGAGCAAGCCCCATCGCCCCTCGCACAACTTCCCGCAGAAACCCTCCCACCTTCCAGCTTCGCCATGCTCTGTAATTCCTTCTCTCAGGTAATATTTCCTGCTTACCCTGCCCCCTCGCACTTCTGTCTCCCTCTATGTCAATCTCTCATAAAGAACGAGGTATCGCCATGTCCTTTTGCTTCCTGTTTGTAACCTTCCTCCACCCCAAACATCACCAAAATAGTAAGACGCCAATTTAAGTGGTAGCACCCCTTTATGTGTACCTTTTAAATCAAATCACTCTTTCCATTCTAAGTAGCATTGGTCTAGAAAAGGTTCCTTGTAGGAGTGAATGCTAGAGTTTAGCATTTTTAATATGGAAGCCTGAATTTTTCCTTCCTGGGTTTCTCTCTGGGTGCTCACGAATCTATTTCTAGATTTTCATAGAAAAAGAAACACACACACCCTTGCAAGGCAACTGATTACGTTCAGTACCAAAACTGTTCAGAAGAGAATAAAATAATGTCATTTCATTTCTGCATTTGCTAAAGAAATCTAAGTTAGCATTTAATTCCAAAAGTTAACACTTTCAGACTTAAATCTGCCTGTGTTAAATGATTGTCACACAGGGTGTATTTCCAGATCTCTTAAAGGTCAAAAAAAAAAAAAAAAAAAAAACCCAAAACCCAGAATGAGAGGGGAAGAAAGTGAGGTGGGGGGAGGAGTGAGCTAGCAGTGAATGTCAAAGTTGGGTTGCAAGCTACTTACATGTCCATGCCAGATCAGGGTGTTGTCTTGTAGCAGTTTGATTGGCAGGTAAAAAAGCGAAAGAACGTGAGGGCTCCCTGAGCCTCTTGTCAGCCCAAGCTTGATCACTTCTCACCGGACAGAACGAGTTGAAGGAGCTTGCAGTTCCCCTCTCGTCCTCCATCCAAGGCACCGTGAATCCATTTCGGCTTTTCTTCCCCCCAGTCTTTCCATCAGCCTCCTGCCTTCACCCGCATCGCCTTACACCAGCCTCCAAGACCTAGCCTAGCTTTGCCACTGCAATCCCCTGCAACAAGAAAAATCGTTTATGGCTTAAAACCCCAAATGGCTGATTTTTTAAAAGAGAGAGAGAGAGGGAGAGGGGAGAGAGAGAAGAGAGAGAGGGTGAGGGGGAGAGAGAGGGGGAGCGAGAAGAATGCACCCAGAGAACAACAAAAAAGTCAGTTATCCTAACACTGCTCTATCCCCCCACCGTACAGAAGAAGAATAAAAAAAAAAGCTTTATGTTTTTTCAGTGGGTATTCAAAGATAATTTGATGCCATTGTTTCTGCTACAGATGGTTCTTTTAAATACAATAACACGGCTCTTTGTGCAGGCTACCCACAATAAAAATCGAAAGCGTTCCCCTGAATAACCATTTTGTTCTCTCTTGTATGGGGCCAACAAAAGATGCCGTGAGGTAATGGGTTCTGTTTATTGAAGCCATAGAATAGGGGTTTGATAAAGATTTTTTTTTAAAGCAGAAGACCTTGCAAGGTCGGGCTGATCTCTTCATATTTTTTATTAAAATATTTGTCCAATAGATTATTCCTTGGTGCAGCTGCAGGTTTCCTCCTCAATTCTTAATCAGCCCAAACATCTGTCTCTTTGAGGAGGCTTTAAAAAATCTACAATCATATCAATGGTGCAGTAACCTTATCAAATTCTGAGTTTTTAGGCTCAGTACAGTCAAAGGCAATGAAGTTTCAATTCCATTTGGTCCTGACGGGGTGAGGCAGAGGGTTGGGGGAGAGGAGATAAGCAACCCCAGAATGAGGGACTGAAGAAAACGAAGCTTTCCGCTCCCTCACTCTCTGGTTGGCCATGCACAACAGTATGAGCCAGACAGACAGATCACTGAGGGCTTCTTTCATCCGGAGGTGTGTCTCCTCCTCTCTGCAAGCTCCCACCAGTCCTCTCATGCTAGACAGGGTCTAGGTATGTTTTCTTACCATGCTCGCCCTCTCCTCTGCTAAGGTCTCCAATCCTGGAAAACCTAGGATGCGAGCCCAGTGGGAGGAGTGAAACAAGCTAAAGGTTAGTCTCTAGCACCCCAAAGGCCCTGCTCTTCCATTCATCCTTGGCTAGCTTTGACCATGCCAGGGGACTGGTGTCCACAGCCTTCCTGTTACAGTGCCCTGTACCCTCAGGTTTGCTCTTACAACCACCAGGCTTCCTCCCTCTGTTCCACAGGGAGCTTCCACTTCCTCTTACAGGGGAAGCCCTGCCACCTAGACCCAGCTGAGGTCTGTATCAACTTTGAGAGAGCCCCCCCCAACACTCGACAATGGGGGCGCTGCAGGGGAAGTCGTTAGTTACTGACTAGATTTGTCTACCTTTCTATAGGAATTAAAGCTAGGGCTCTCCAGGTCTCCAATAGCCCAGAGTGACAGTAATCCTCTTTTATGACTTCTGCTCTGTGTGTTGTCACTTGTGGTAAGACAATAGTCTGGAAAAATGGCTTTAATTTTAAAAACAAATTTTTATTGGGTTCTCTATCTCTGACCCTCTCCCAGTTTATTTTTCTTTTTCTTCTCACAAACCTTTTAAAATAAAAGAAAGATAAATACTCAAATGTATCCCTTGACACAAATGATCTCAACTTCTACTTTCCTTGTTTGGAAACAGTTATCTTATTGGTTTACAACTGCTCTGGAGTCATCTAATAATGGATTTGGGGGCACTGTTGCTGAAACACCAATTAAAGTCTTTCCTATGAAACTTGAAAAACAAACATCAAAACAGAAAATGAAACAATTTTTCACATGGTCGTTTCTCAAAAGTTCATTTTGTATCTCATGATAAACAGCCTAATATCAGTTTAAAAAGAATGAAAGTCAGGGCAATACTTAAGAAGTTGTGCACATCCTAACGCTCTCTGGATCAAGAAAAATGTGGCTGTATAAGCATGAGTGTGTTGGGGTAAGTGAGAAATGAAGAGTGTACATCAAGAGTGACCTTTAAGAGAACAGGCTAAGGAGTGTGTATTTGTTACTTATGGTATTGTAGGGAAGGGGGCCATTATACAAAATTAAAAATCCATAATAGAAACATTTCTCCCAATTAAAGGTTGAATGGGAGGAGGGTGAATGTAAAATTTTTTTTTTTTTTGAGACAGAGTCTCACTTTGTTGCCCAGGCTAGAGTGAGTGCCGTGGCGTCAGCCTAGCTCACAGCAACCTCACACTCCTGGGCTCAAACGATCCTTCTGCCTCAGCCTCCCAAGTCGCTGGGACTACAGGCATGTGCCACCATGCCCAACTAATTTTTTCTATATATTTTTAGCTGTCCAATTAATTTCTTTCTATTTTTGGTAGAGACGGGGTTTCGCTCTTGCTCAGGCTGGTCTCGAACTCCTGAGCTCAAACAATCCGCCCGCCTCGACCTCCCAGAGAGCTAGGATTACAGGCGTGGGCCACCACGCCCGGCCTGTCTCCTTTATCATTTAGTTCAAAGAATCTTTTGATTTCCATCTTGATTTCCTTCTTAACGCAACAATCATTCAGCAGAAGGTTGTTTAGTTTCCATGACTTTGTGTAGTGATAAAAGTTTCTGTTGGCATTGATTTCTAATTTTATTCCACCATGGTCTGAATATATGTATAGTATAATTTCTATTTTTTTTAATTTTTTGAGACATACTTTGTGGCCTAGGATATGGTCAATCTTAGAGAATGTCCCATGAACTGATGAGAAAAACATATATTCAGTGGTTTTGGGGTAGAATGTTCTGTAAAGGTCTGTCAGGCCCATTTGTTCTAGAATTCTGTTTAAGTCCATTGTTTCTTTGTTTATTTCCTGTTTGGAGGATCTGTCCTATTCTGTCAGAAGGGTGTTGAGGTCTCCAGCTATTATGGTGTTGCTGTTTATCATTTTGTTTAGATCAAGTTGAATTTGCTTTATGAATCTGGGTGCACCTGAGTTAGGTGCATAAATACTTAGAATTGTTATGTCTTCTTGTTGAATTGTACCCTTCACCATTACATAGTGACCCTCTTTGTCTTTCATTACTTTTGTTTATTTGAAGACTAAGCTATCTGAAATCAGAACTACCACGTCAACTTTCTTTTGGCTTCTATTTGCTTGAAATATTGTTTTCCATCCCTTCACTTTGAGTCTGAATGCATCCTTGTGGGTTAGATGTGTTTCCTGAGGACAGCAGATACTTGTATGTATTTATGTCTCTTTAGCAGGCAATTCAAGTCATTCACATTTATTGAGAGAACTGATAAGTGGAACAGATTTCTGTTCATTCTGTTGAATTGAACTTTTTTGCTTTCTTTTCTCTCTTGAGCCATTGTGGTATCCGGCCTTTGATTTTTAGGTTTTGGATGACTTTACATTTGTGAGTATTTATTGTGCTGATCCGGGTATAACACTGTTTTGAGTACTTGCTAGAGGGTGGGTCTTGTCTCGGTGAATTCCCTCAGTCTTTGCTTATCTGAGAAGGTCTTTATTTCTCCTTCGTATAGGAAACTTAATTTTGCAGGGTACAAGATTCTAGGCTGGGCATTATTCTGTTTGAGAAGAGTGAGATTGGGGCTCCACTCTTCTTGCTTGTAAGGTCTCAGCTGAGAAGTCTGCTGTTATTATGATGGGTTCCTTTGTAAGTTACCTGTTTCTTCACCTTATAGCTGATAGAAAGGCCTCTTTGGTGGTTATTTTGGTCAGTCTGATGACTGTGTCATGGTGTCTTCCTGTTTGCAATGAATTTCCCAGTAGTCCTTTGAGCTTCTTGTACCTGGATATCCAGATTTTTAGCAAGGCCTGGGAAATTTTCCTCTATTATATCCTGAAATAGTTTATCCAACCCTTGTATATTTTCTTCTTCACCCTCAGGGATGCCTATCATTTTCACGTTAGGCCTCTTCACATAATCCCACATTTCTTGTAGGCTTTGCTTTTTTCTTCTGTTTCTCTGCTCTATCTCCGTGACTGACTTTTTTAATTGAAAGATGTTATCTTCAATCCCTGAGATTCTGTTGTTTGATCTACCCTGTTCTTGAGGCTTTCCGCTGTATTTTGTAGTTGCTTAAGTAAATTCTTCATTTCCAGGAGTTCTGTTTGATTTTCCTTTAATATTTCAATTTCTTCAGTGAATTTTTCTTCCAAGTCCTGGATTTTTTTTGTGTGTGTGTGGTTTGTTTGTGTTGGTTATCCATTTTTTCTTGCATATCATTGAGTTTTCTTACAATCCATGTTTAAAATTCTTCTGTCATTTTAGCGGTCTGAATTTGGTTGATGTCCATTGCTAGAGAGCTGGTGTTCCTCTTTGGGGATGTGCTTTCCATTTGATTCTTTATACATCCAGATTTCTTTCACTGGTTCCTTCCCATCTGGATCAGTTGTTGCTTCTTACCTTTAGATTTTTGTTTGAATAATGACATACCCTGTTCAGTCTCTGAGCCAGTAGGTGGTGTTTGTGAGTGAGATTCTACCACACCTTGTATGATGAGTCAGTACATGTACTTAAAGGGTGTGCAGAATGACCTCCCTGTCAGTAGGTGGCGCTTGCTTGGAGGAGCAGGCTTCAATGTTGTTTTTGGGTCCTATAACCAGCTCTTGTTCCTCTGGAGAGGTACTCTATTGCTTCAGGTGATGGTGGGGGGGTGCCTTGGGACTTCCAGGTGTGTCTTTATTCTCCACCTCAGTGAGGGAAGTTGGGGGAGTGAGTCTGGGTGGAGCTGGGTTGGGTGAGCCTGCCTTCAAGATTCACAAATGCTGTTAGCATGAGTTAAAGGTCTGTTCTCTACTTCTGGGCAAAGCTACCAGGGAGGGGCTGAAATGGCCCCACTCAGCCAAAATGTCTGTATGTGAGGATGGGGCTGTCCAAGACCTGCAGTCTGGAGCAGGTCTCACTCCTTTCCAACCTCTCCTATTCTGCAGTTTCTCCCAGGCCTCTACCAGCAGGCAGGACCTCAAGCCAGTGGATCTCTCCTGGCTATGATGTGGGCCAGGAGGTTCCCTGCCCAGGATTGTGGCCTGAGCTGAGCATACAGCCCTCCCATGGGAGGAGGGTTGTCCCTTCAGTGCACCAATCTGTCCCTAAACGCACACACATCTCAGTAGGCACGTTCACATATAACCCTTCTGTGCTCCAGAGCAATGTGATGGAAACCTGGGTGTATGGGATCTGGTCTGCAGGCCTGTCCCCTGGGCCCTAGAGATCAATCCCTGACCCTGCCAGGGAGAAGAGTGCTGTTCTCAAGTCACCCACTAGGTGCCCAAGCTGGATGGATGTTTCTCCACCTCAGGATTTACCCTGCTTTCCTGGAGTCACCAGGCAAGCAGTACCTGGGAGGGCTGGTGGGTAGGGAGCTCACAGTCTGAGTAACTCTCAGTCTGCTGTAGGGTCCCAAAAGGAAAAGTCCCATTCCCTGCAGATGGCTCCAGGTGGTGGCTAAATTATCTCTCCGGGCAGCCATGGGTGGTGGGGCAGAAGGGGAGAATGAAGTAATATGGCGCCTGCCAATCAGCTTGGGTCTGCAGGCCAGGAGGTGCCCTGAGGAAGCTGGGAGCCTGGTGCACTGTCCACAAGAGGCTCACTGCTCAATGGCAGCAGCCGACTCTGGGCTGGTGTTGGCAGATCTGTCACAGCCTGAGATGCAAAGGAGAGGAAATTTAACCGCTCCACTTACCCTTGTCTCTGGTCTCCAAGCCTCTCGGGGGCCTTTCTTCTTCCAGTTCTCCTTCACAACTTCTTCCTGTGGAGTCTCCTGTAGTTTCAGGTACCCTTCCTTCCAACGTCATCCGATCTATGTTTGTCTGCCTGTTTATTTTTTTTCACTTTCTTCTTAAATCTGTCTTTCTTGCAGAGACACTCTGGTTGGCTGTTTTACTCGTCCGCCATCTTGCCGGAACCCCCAGAGAACTATTCAAAGTGATAAAGGATGACTAGTGATGCCAATGTTTTGGTCTAAATCAATGACCAAATGGGTGGAGGGCTGGAAGTCAGGAGAACAAGAAGTTCTAACAATATTGGGTATGTGATTACCACAGAGGGGCTCTTCCAACTCTAAAATTCTACATAATTCCAGTCATCTCTAAGTGTATTATTACAGGTAACTGTATTCTTTTTGAATTATTTTTATTTTCCAATAATCCCTAATAAGAATGTTTAACTTTTTAAAGGAATGATAAAAAGCATTTTAGAAGCTTATAAGATATCTGTCTTCAGGGATAGGATTTCATTTTAACATCTTTCAAGGAAAACGTAGATACTATAGATAATTTTTATGAATATTTATAAATACAGGTATAATTTATTTATTAATATAAGAATTTACATACATGTTTTATGTAGCTAATCTATATAAAGTGATTACCAGATTTGGCTATCTGCACTTTAAAAAATAAAATAAAATACATGCCAATCATTTTAATTTCCATTTTTAATAATAATATGCCTAAGGCAACAGATTATTTCTTTTGAAAAAGAATAGGCCTAAGTCCTTCCCATAAATTCTAAAAGTACTCAGACACTATTTAATGTAGTCAGTGAATTCTGAATGCATTGGGAAATACATTGGTAAGGAAAAATTTAAAAAGATTACACTCTCTGCACTCTCTCTCCCTTGGCATCATCTCCTTCATTCCCCACTGGACCAATAACACAACCTAGTTGTGTTAGCTTCTATGGCTTCTATGGCTTCCATGGATGACTTGCGACTGAGAGAAGGACATTACAACATAGATAGAAACCTTAAAGCAAAGTATCCTACATCACCATTCTTAAGAGTTCTTTGATCACCCCTAAGAGTATGTATTGCACCCAGGAAGCAAAAACAAGACACTATTAAAAATATATGCAGAAAACAAAAAGGAGTTCTGAGAAATCAAAAATATGATAGCAGAAATTTTAAAAACTCAGTAGAAAGAAGAAGAAATCTTTCAGAAAGTAAAACAAAAGGACAAAAAGATGGAAAATGGAAATAAAAATTAGAAAAGTCCAGTGAGTCAATGATCCAAATAATAGAAAAATAATTTTTTTCTTACAAAAGATCAAGAATCAGAATAGCATTGGACCACTCAACAACAACTTTGGAAAGTAGCAACCAAAATTATAAGGGAAAAAGATTTCCAACCTAGAGTTCTATATCTAAACTATCAATTAGATAGTAAAGTAAAAACATTGTCTGATAATTTAAGATCTGAAAAAATCTTTTCTCAAATACACCTTTCTCAGAAAACTACCAAAGAATATGTTTCACCAGAACAAAGGAGTAAACTAAGAAATAGGAAGACGGGGGAATAAAAATACAAGTCATCCAACATAATAGAGAAGTTTAGGAAATCAGTAGAAAGATGGTTCAGGGACTCCCAAGGATATAACTACGGATCACGTCTTGAGAGCAACTAGTAGAGTTTAGAATAAATTGCAAGGAACCCACGGCGATTTTTCAAGATGACTAGACAGAATTTAATATGACTGATTGCATCTGGACATCTGCCAGAGCAATTTGGAATTGAATTGGTGACAAGCATATAAAATAAATAAACAAAAATTATTAGCTCCAAGGAAAATAAAGTATTTTACAAGGAAAAAAAAGTAATTTATAGTATACCACTTGGCTTATCTGCAAATAGTATTTTTATAGCCAAAATAATACTAAATATTGACCTAACCAAACTTGTGCTCCCTTTATTGGGAGGATGGCAGAGGGAAGGAAGTAAACATGTATGATAGGTCAAAAGAGAAAGCATCAAGCAAGGGTAGCAACCAATATATTCTGACTAAAACTGCAAAAGTTTAGCAACAATAAAGTTGTAGCAAAAGATGTAACCGTATAAATCTGCTATATAGAGATATGGAAGTAAGCATTTTAAAAAAACAGCTCTGTTTGCTGAATGTAATTTCTGCAGAGAAGTAGAATTTGGGGAGGAGGAATGGGGTGCCAGTGGATTGCTGTTTTCCATTAGAATCCTTATAGAATTTCTGATTTCTTGAACCATATTCATATGTAGCTTTTAAGTATTCATAATCTTAAAAAAAAAACTTATCCCATGAAAAATTCCTAAATTAATGTCCTTATTAATAAATACACTCTTACCACAAAGAATTTGAAGTGACACAGCAAAAATATTGTATGTAACAAAAAAGTAAATACGAATATAGAAGAAAATCAAGGGAAAAGAGAAGGAATACAAGTTTCTTAAAGAATTACCAGATTCATGGTAATCTTTTTGTCACTTTATTTCCTCAATTGAAAGAAATAAAAAACATAATTTGCTACCATGATTTTGTGGGAGGTTTTTGTTTAATGTTACTTTGTTTTTGTGGGAAGGAGAGCTCTGTAACTTTTGCTGAATGTTAAAAAGGTGCTCTCCATTATGTGAAGTGAAATAAGCCAAGCACAGAAGACAAGTGTCTCACGTATTCACTCGTATGTGGGAGCTAAATATTAAAAACAATTGCTCTCATGGAGATGCAGAGTGAATAATGGTTACCAGAGGCTGGGAAAGGTAGCAGGGAGGGGGAATAAAGTGGGGATGGTTAATTGGTACAAAATATAATTAGATAGAACGAACAATGTTTGATAGCACAACAAAGTGACTATAATCAACAATAAGTTAGGGTACACTTTAAAATAACTAAAAGAGTGGAATTGGAATGTTCCTAACACAAAGAAGCAATAAATGCCTGAGGTGATGGATACCCCAATTACCCTGGTTTGATTAATTCACACTGTATGCCTATATCAAAATATCGCATGTACCCTGTAAAGACATACAACTATTGTGTACCCACAATAATTTAAAAAATGTTTTTAAAAGTCTTCTCATATTTCCAAAGGCTGAGAACCACCGAGCTAGAAAATTGTTCGTGACTCACGATTTCAAGCTGATCTACTTCTCAAAGTGAATCCGTCTCATTAGCGTTCATGTATCAGCTCTGCTTCTCCCAAAGGACAACCACACAAAATAGAGGGCTTCAGGGTGTTTTAAAAATATATATACATAAGTGGAATATCTACACTAATGCTACTGATCCTGGGTGAATTTCCGCAAATGAGGATATCTGTGAATCTATTCCTCTGAGAAATAACCCCTTTTACATCTGCTGTGCTTTTGTTTGTCTAAATTATGGATATAAAAGCCTAGGAAACTGGCAAGGGTTTGTTCTGTGTATTTTAAATCATATTCAAGTTACCATCAGGTACACCATTAGCTCTTAACAGTGTTCCATGTTTTGTATTTTCTAGCATTTGTATTTATTAAACTGGAAGCTTAACAAATTCTGCAAACACACAAGTCATGAACTTGAATAACAAATTTCTCAGGTTTTTTGGTTCTAAGTTGATTTTTTTCCTAACATCTGTATTTCTCCTTACAAACAGCTGTAATTTAATCTAAAAGGAGAGTCATGAAAATATTAAGGGAAATTGATCATTTCTTCATGTGGAATCTACATTTTCTAAAAGAAGAGCAGACATGGAGGGAATATCAAAAGTTGGTGATGCCGGTGGATGGTCAAGTGGCTCTGACACATAAATATTTGGATATTGGAATCTTAAGCTAGGGAGGGAGGGCTGGACTGAAGATACACAGTTAGACGTCTGCAGTGTACAGGCTGCACTTAAAGCGGAAGGGATATACACAGTCACTGAGAGAAAGAGAACACAGTAAAGAAAGAAAAGCTCAAAGACTGAGGTCCAAAGAAATGGAAAACACAAAGGCCAGCTAAAAGAAAGGGTGCCAACCCCAGAGCGACAACAGGGAAACATGGAAACCATGATGCTACAGAAGCCAGAGGAAGTTTCAGGGCGTTTCATGAAAAAAGGAATGTTGGTTCTCAGATCCATTAAGAGAAGGGGTAGAAATTGTCACTGTGCTTGGCATCTATGTCAAGCACACTAATAAATAGTGTCCGAGGTTCAAAATCATCAGTCTATAGTGCTACTATTCTGCATCACTGTGGCTCTCTCCAACAAGGTTAGAAACAGAGAGTAAGAGATAGTTGGGTTCATTCAGTGTTAGGGTTACCCAGGTGAGTGAGACAGAAAAGTGGACAAGAGGAATGACAGATGTGCAAAAGAATGATTAAAATAATAGATTATGGAATCTAGCCTGGAAAGGAACAAAGTAAAAACATAAGAGGACAGATTAATATGAAAAATAGCCTAGCAATAAGCATCTTTTGTACATAAGTCTTTCTCCAGTTTTTATAGTTTTTCCTTAGGATAGATTTCTAAAAATAGAATTATTAGGTCAAATAGTATGAATATTTATTTATTTATTTATTTTTATTTCAAAATAACACGGGGGTGCAAATGTTTAAGTTACATATATTGTCTTTGCCCGGCCCGAGTCAGAGCTACAAGCGTGTCCATCCCCAGACAGCGCACACCGCACCCATTAGGTGTGGATTTACCCATCCCTTCCTCCCCCTTCCACCTGCCCAACACTCGATGAATGCTACTTTCATTTGTCCACATAAGTGTTGATCAATTAGTACCAATTTGATGGTGAGTACATGTGGTGCTTGTTTTTCCATTCTTGTGATACTTCACTTAGTAGAATGGGCTCCAGCTCCATCCAGAATAATATAAGAGGTGCTAGATGACCATTGTTTTTTGAGGCTGAGTCGTACTCCATGGTATACATATACTACATTTTATCAATCCATTCATGTATTGATGGGCACTTGGGTTATTTCCACAAATTTTTTGAATGATTGATGTACATTGCCAAACTGCTTTTCAAAAAGCTCACACCACCTTCAATGGATCAGCAAAGTATAATATCACCTGTCTCAAAACACTCTAGCCAGGTTCAATGTTTAATATACATGATATAAGAAGGATAATATAGAAGGTTAGATTTATATTAAAATTTTATCATCTTAAAACCGAGTAAATTAACTCCTACCCTTCTTTGACTCTCCTACTCATGCATTCCTCTCTTTCTTAATTTCTTTAGTTTTCATTATAAATTAACCTTTTCCACATTGAGTAATTCTGCTTCGATTCAAAATCCTTACAGTAGCTGTAAATACTTCATTGAAGAGAAAACTTAAGCAAAATATTTTTTTAAAATTACAATATGAACAAAATACATTGGTTTTATTCCAGCAGCAAAAACTCTCCCCTTTCCTCCCTTTTTTCTTTCCTCCCTCCCCATCCCTCATATTTCTGGTCACTAAGAATGTAATAAAAGAATAACAAAAAGTGTCTCTCACTCTTCTCTCCCTTGCAGCTAATTTGAGTCAGCATTCTTCTAGAAGACCTAGAAGCTTTTGCAGAGGTTCTTATGTCCAGAGCTTTTTCCTAAGTGAGAAGAGAAAACAACCAGAATAGAAAAAAGGCAATCATGCAAGTCAGCCCATGCATGGAATTCTGAAAAGTTTTTATAAAACTGAATGTAATAATGTCTTCTATATTTATATATCATTCCTATAAATGATTGCCAGTTCTAGAACTTGAATAACTTGGGAGAAAACATCCTTATTTCCTATAGATTCTATGACCTATGAAACCTAAGGGTGCTGAGAGGAATAAGACACTATGTGGATCTAAATCTCTTAAAGAATTAGAGACTAAAATCTAGAGCAGTTACTGTACGTATTTCAGGAAATACAGCCAATCAGTTATTAATTTCAGACAAAGATATATCTGTCATCTCCTGTGCCAATTCTGCTCTTGCCATCCCTGTTTTAGATAGGGATATGGAAAGTGATAGACAAATAAAAAAGTCTCTGGGTGTCAGTGGAGATAAAACATCCATAACCTCACATCAGATGTTAGAGTGCAAGATAAACATCTCTATATTATCCTATCAGACTAAGAAAATTTCACTTTTGAAGACTGAAAATAATTAGTAGTTTCTAAATATGTGGTTCCAGAAAAATCAACTGTAATACACAGCATTGGGTCTAGAATGTGTGACTCTAATCACATCTACTCTAATCACATCTATTTTATGCCAATTCTTTTTTAGTTTTACCAAATTGCTTTTTGTGGTGCACTACTAACAAATAACAGATGCATAGTTAAAGCATTCATTGTTAAAAAGAGAAAATAATGACAGGAGTCATAAAAATGACTCAGATGATGAGCCATCATTCTAAATTAAAAGATTCAAATTGATACATACATACCTTTTGCCCCAATTATACCAACAACCTGCAAATTAATGTTAACAGATCAATGACTCTTTCACTTTTATGTTATTCACCAGCTTTTCGAGAGACAGCTTAGCATAATTGTTAAGTGCACATTCTCTGAAGCCAAATTTCCTGGGTTCAAAGCAAAGCTCCAACACTTAATAGCTGAGTGGCTTTTAATGCCTCAGTTTCTCATCTGTAAATCAGATGAGATCATAATGCTACCTGCCTCTGTGATAATTAAATGAGCTAAATGTATGTAAAGGACTTAGATTGTACCGTGAACATAGGAAAAGCTTACAAGTGTGACTATTATCCATTTCAAAGAGTCTAATTTGTAGATTTTATTTAGTTTTATAGTCATCTAATACTTATAAACATAAGTGAGTATGTAACTCATTTAAGGAGTATATAATGAGTTTAATGTTTGTATATATTATAATAATTACATGTAAGTCAAGACACTGCTCAGTCAACATGGGTGAATGAGAATTTTCTTAAAGAGTTGCATGTACTATTCAAGTTTAAAAAAATCTCTTCCTAGCTATCACTTACCCCACAAACCTCACATGTTGCATAACAAGGATAGCATATTCTAGTTTCTGGGAAAAAATGTGATTTCCCTTGCAAAGACAACATTGATGGATGATAACCAAAGATTCCTCACACACTTTCATCCCTGGATACCTCCCAAATTACACCAATTGCGGCCAACCTACCATCCCACTGTAATTTTGAAATACAATTCACTGAAGGGATCCACGCAAGCTTCCAACAGGAAAGTTTCTAACGGAACTGGGAAGCCAGGCTTCTTCTGCTTCTCAAACCCCTGGGAGGAAAACAGCCATGGCCAATATCCTGAGTTTGCATCATGGTCATTTGAAAAATGAGGACAAGTGATCCCCGCATCTTTTGGTTCCTTCTCTGATTGGCCTCGCTTAGTTCCAACCAGGCAACTATGACTATGTGAAGGATCATGACTCCTCTGCTTGATTGACAGGGTGGGAGGCAGTTCCAAGGAGAGAGATGGGGAGGAGAAGGCAGACCTGCTACATTGTTCCTCATACAAACTTCAATTAATAATCAATATTAATTAAATATTGAAATAACATTCTGGTAAAACAGAAATAGTAAAAATTAATAAGAAAAGTAAAATACCCAAGAAAAATAAAATACCCAATCTAAAAATAAAGCTTTTTATAACATGGCTGACAGCTTGGGGTGGTAGCAAAACTGGATACAAGACAGAAAGAAATCAGAGAGGCACTTCCCTCTCTATGCAAACTGTGTGATGGAAGGATTTGCTTCTTCCCTTGGGAAACCAATAAGATGCTCGGGGTTTTGCAAGAGTAATTTTAATAAGTGACTAAGGTAAACAGAGCATGGCGATGAAATGACAAAATATTAAAATAATTGGCTACACAGAAAGTAGTCCATTTTTCAACCAGAGAAGGGCTTTCATGAGAATGTGATAGTTAATTTGTCTAGCTAGTAATAAAAGATATTTTAGGTTGAGATGAAATTAGACAGATACCAACCTACAGGAGTAGAGAACCTTCTAAAATTATTTTCTGTGATCAATAAATGTGAGTGGGTGCCTACCAGGGCTGGACTGCCCAAGTGGCTTAGTAAACCCATGCTTAGAGAACCAGCCACACAAAAGAACACATACAGAAAATGTGTGTGTTGGTCAGGCTGTGGTGAGGAAGGATTTCATAGAGATGTAATCATCATGGGAAAAATCTAAACTTGCATAGACTTTCATCCATGTTTTTTCATTTTTGTATTGTTTTATTTTGAATTACATATGGTAAATGGGGTTAGGGAGCACCATAAATGTTTAGATGTTCAGAGCTTCTAAAGGCCTTAATTTCATCCTAGAAGCCACTGTACATGGGCTCCGTGCTAGGTCTTAGGATTGTAAAGATAATTTGCTGGAGGAGAAATCTCTTCTTTCATGTGACCTCAACAAAGAATTTCCTCCTAGAGTTGAGGCTGCCCATCACTAACTTTTCAGATGTCCACTAGAATGTCCACAGGCAATGGACTTTATCTTTTTTGTTTACTGCTACATTCCCTGCACCTAGAATAGTGCTTGGCACATAGTAGGTGCTCAGTAAATATTTGCTGAATGAATGGATCAATGACTGCTTCTGTTGACCATCCTAGGAAGCTCCAAGATTCAGGCTCCTAAAAGTTCTGACCAATTGTTCTTTCTTTTTGTTTAATTTCCTTGAAAGATAATCACTGGCTAGACATTAAAGCACTTTTAAATGTTGATGAAACATTGTCGATGAAACAATATTGATGAGCTGCTGCTGCTATTACCAAATATCTGATTAAGTTCTCTCCTATGACAAAAGCATCTTTACCTAGCACCGATCACATCATTCTGGCCCCTTAAAATACAGAAGAGAACTGTCCTCCCTCATCTTCAGTTTCTTTATCTGTAATGTGAAAATAATGCTTTCTACCTTTCCCCACCTGGAGGACTGCTGGGAAGATTAAAAGTTGGGGACATTCACAAGTTTTTAGGGTAGAACTTGACACATGCTGGCACTGAATAAATAGCTGCATTGTTTTATTAGGGTGTTCCAGTCTTATAACTTTAACTCTATTTCTGGGGATTCGTGGAGTCCTGCTTCCTGTCTGTGTGTGAGTTTTTTGTTTCAGGAGCCAGCTGTGTGTACAGACTGCTATATTAAGTATATTTGTTGACAAAAATGAGAATTCAGACATTCAAAAGGAATGTAGAATGATGTAGGGATCTACCCGGCTACTTTTCTCCCCATCTTGACTACATTTAATTACGAAAATGTGCAAACATTAAAAATTGAAAGAATTATACAATGGATACCATATGCCTATGCTACAGAGTGTGTCCTCCCCCACAAAACTCGTCTGTTGAAATCCCAGTCACCAATGTGATGGTAGTAGAAGGTGGGCTTTGGGATTGGTGATTACATCATGAGGATGGAGCCCTCATGAATGGAATCATTGCCCTTATAAAATAGACCCCAGAGAGCGCTTCATTCCTTAATCTTGCTTTTGTGATCTTGACCTTGTGCATTGATCTTGGACTACCCAGCCTCCAGAGCTATAAGAAATAAATTTCTGTTGTTTATAAGCCACCTGGTCTATGGTATTCTGTTATAGAAGCCTAAATAAGCTAAGATTATGCCACCTAGATTCTTCATTTTTCTCTCCTCACTTTATCACGGATCTATCCACCTATCCTTTCATCAATCCATCTGATTTTTTTGATATATTTCAAAGCAGGTTATAAACATCAGTACACTTCACCTTAAATGATTCCACATATATACCGTTCACTAGAATTCAATATTTGTTTGCAATTTTTACAGTAAAATTTATATACAGTGAAATGTACAAATTTAAAGCTTACCATTTAATCAGTTTTAATAAACACACACACAGACTCTTGCTACTTTTTAAAAGTTGTTTCACACTAACATCATACATATAAATTAACAAGTTGCTAATCTTATAATTTGCATCTCAGTTTCTTGGAAGGACAAAAATTCCTAAAAACAGAAATTAGGTTTCTCTATGTCATATTACAAGTTTGCCAAAATGATTATTTTTCTTGTAATTTGAAAGAATGGAATCTTTACAGGTTTTTATCCAATTCTGAAATTCTAAACACTTAACCATCATCAACTCACAAACATGCTTCTTTAGGCCAGAAAAGAAATTCTTTGGAGAATATTATAAAGTTAATAATGTTAGATAAAAATATTAATAGCTAATAAAGAAAAGATTATATAGTTCAAGTATGTAGTTCATTTTATCAAAATGATCAAAAAGTTGATCCCCTAAAATTTATGCAGTTCCAAGCTGCCAGACACCCAACAGCCACCAACCTAATTCACCTGCAAACTCAGGGAAGATTCTTATTCACATTGGTCCATTCTGGGTGAAACCATGGAAACCTTGGAAATGAGTCATAACAGGGGGTCCATAACCCTTAGGAGATCGACGATACATGGGAGGTCTGTGACACCCCTAAAAATATGAGCACAATCTATAAGGGACAAAATGCACATTTATCTAGGGATGTCATAAATTAGTACATAATTATAAAAATTAAAAACCTATATCTTGGAAACAAGTTTAGTGACATACTGGAAGTGGGCTTGATAGAAGAAAACATAGGAAAGAAAATAAAACCACTGAATCCAAAAGATTTACTCAACCTTTTTGATAAACAGCAAACTCACTGACTCAAATTTTGCTTCATTCCTTTACTCCACTTATCATTGGTTATAGGTATGCGACCATAAGATGCCATTACTATTATTAACAATAATTACATACAAAAGCGCAAATCTTGTAGGGAAGCAGGAAAGCTATTGTCATTTCCTTTTCATAAACGAGGATATTGAGGTTTAAAAGGATTAAATTACAAATCCACATACCTAGAGAAAAGTAGAAATTAGATTTCTCATCTTCTAATCCACATCAAAAATATTTTCTATAGTATCACAATACTACATTCAGTCAATTTCAGAAACTAAAAAAAAGTGGAGGGTGGTGGGTGGTGGGCAAACTATTGATAGTTCATCTGGAGCTTCTAAGTCCCAAGGGTTGTTAAAAAGAGGTGACCGGCCAGGCCCAGTGGCTCACGCCTGTAATCCCAGCACTTTGGGAGGCAGAAGTGGGAGGATAACTTGAGGCCAGGAGTTTGAGGCCAGCCTGAGCAAGAGCAGGACTCCATTTCTACAGAAAAATTTAAAAATTAGCCAGGCATGGTGGTGAGCACCTATAGTCCTGACTAGTCAGGAGGCTGAGGTGGGAGGATCACTGGAGCCCAGGAATTTGAGGTTGCAGCAAGCTGTGATGATGCCACTGCACTCTAATCTAGGTGATAGAGCAGGAGAGAGGCCCCGTCTCCAAAAAATAACAAAAAAGGTGACCTTTGTAAAGCATCAGGATCAGGGACTGTCCCTGTGTTTCTGCTGACATTCCCATTAACTATCATTCATCCAGAAAACTTCTCAAGGCACTTGGAGAGGAGGCTTTCTGGTCACCTTCCCGCAGTATTATCCTTTCCAACTGAATCATCAACAGAGCTCCATTTCCCTTTCCCCAGCTTCACATTTTTGCCATTCCTATGAGGTACCTTAAACCAGGCTAATATATCAAGAGTGTCTGCAGCATAGTGAGGGAGTTTTCTGGGATTATTTCCAAAAATTTGTAATACCTAGGAAAAAAAGTTGAGAAAATCCATCAGAACAATGGTGGAGGCAGATCAGGAATGAATGAAGAATTACCACAGGGCTGCCTTGCATTTGGTTTAAGCACTGGGTCAGTAGAGTCAGCTGCCTAGATCTCAATCCCAGCTTCACCACTTACTAGTTCTGTGATCCTGGGCAAGTTTCTTAACCTCTGTGTGCCTCCAGTTCCTAACTGCCAAATGAGAAGGACATTTGTACTTACCTCACAGGGCTATTACAAGTACTAAAGGAGTGAATATTTCTAAAGCACTTAGAACAATGCCTGGTATACCATAGGTGCTCTGTGTGTATGTATGTGTGTGTGTTATAATAAATTGGACTGAACAGCATTGCTGGAGCCCTTTAGAAATTTAAATAATTATATAAGTGGCTAGGTGTCCTTTCATTATTAGGTACTAAGACTCTTCCTGAAATAAAGGTTGGCGGCATGGGAGGAGAGTCAGCACCCCAGGTGGGGCCCTGCAGCCTGCCAGATAAGGGGAGAAATGAGGCAAAGAGTGAGCAAAGGGGAGAAAAAAAGGAAGGTTCCTTTCCAACGTCAACATGACTGCTAGACATGAGGTGAAACCTTAGCTGGTACAGCACACAGAACAATCTGGGTAAAATCAACTAGCCAAGCACCAGTACTGGAGAATGTCTGGGACCCAAGTCAGGGGAGAAGTATAGAGACCATTAAGAGAACCATGAGTCCCAGCGCTGAGGTTCTCAAGGGCGACATCAGCAGAGGGTAAAACAGCCTGTCTGACCTCCCTCCTCCTCAGGAAAAGCAGGTGGTAATCTTCTACTTGGCTATTTTTGCCTTGCCTCCAGTAGGAGTGGGGCAATCTTTCCCTCAAAATTAACTGTAAGTTCACAATAAAATGGGTTTAGGTCTAGAATTCACACTACTTACAGGATTTCCCCAAGCCCCCAATATGAAAATGTAGCTTTGGTTCCTGACCCAAGCAAGCACTTCAAATTTGGAACCTCAAATATTTCTCACAAAGTTGTAAAAAAAAAAAAAAAAAATCAGACTTTACAGTACCAAATAAGCAAACACAAGGAAATAAGCCACTTGAATGAGAACCAGCAGTGATAAATCACAGAAGTGGACCCACAAACACTCCAAATATTGGAATCATCATATAAGATTTAAAATGAGCATGTTTAAGATTTCGGAGAAAAGATTACTGTAAGAATGATGAGGAAACAAGAAACTATCAAAGTTTACCAGACATTTCTGAAAAAGGACCAAATAGAACTTCTAGAAATGAAACGCTGTATGTAAGTTAAATAACACATTAGATATGGTTGATGAGAGAAGAGATTTAGATCTGAAGAAATTAGCTAGAAAGCATCACAGAGAAATGATGAGAAAATATGAGGGAAAAGTGAGAAGGCACAACGCAGGGGGGTGACTAAGGGAACGTGGAGGGGCAACATTCAAGAGACAGTGTCTGCATCCACGCCAGCATTTACGTGGATGCGGAGAGATAGCAACACTCATAAACTGCTGGAGGGACTGCAAACTAGTGCAACCTCTGTGGAAAGTATTATGGAGATACCTTAAAGAGATACAAGTAGAACTACCATTGGATCCAGCAATCCCATTAGTGGGCATCTACCCAAAGGAAAATAAGACATTCTATAAAAAACACACATTTGAATTTTATAGCAGCACAAGTCACAACTGCAAAGATGTGGAAACAACCCAAGTGCCCATCAATACCTGAGTGGATTAATAAAATGTGGTATATGTGTACCATGGAGTTCTGCTCAGTCACAAAAAACAATGGTGATCTAGCACCTCTTGTATTATCCTGGATAGAGCTGGAGCCCATTCTACTAAGTGAAGTATCCCAAAAATGGAAAAACAAGCGCCACATATAGTGACCGTCAAATTGGTATTAACCGACTTAACTGACCAACACTTAAGTGCACATTTAGTAGTAACATTCATCAGGTGTTGGACAGGTGGGAGGAGGGAGCAGAGGATGGGTACAGATACACCTAATGAGTGGGGTGTGCACCGTCTAGGGGATGGACACGCTTGAAGCTCCAACTCAGGTGGGGCAAACCTAAACATTTGTACCCCCGTAATATGCTGAAATAAAAAAAAAAAAGAGAGAGACAATATCTGGCAACTTCACAACACTGATGACAGATCCTAATCCTCAGCACCAGGAAGCCCAAGTAGGATAAATAAAAAGAAACAATGCTTAGCTATGTGATGAAACTGCAAAATACCAGAAGGGGGAAAAGATCTTAAAATCTTAAAAGTTGTTAGAAAAGACAAATGACCCACAAAGAATTTACAATTTGACTATTGGTAACTTTTCATAAATAATAAAGCCAGAAGCCTGTGATATAATATCTTCAAAGAGCCGAGTCAATCCAAAAATCTACATCCAGTGCTCAGAGCTGCAGCACAGAAGAACAGCGAGAGCAGACATCACAGTTTCGAGAAACTTCCTTACTTGTTGGTAAAGGGCTGCTGCACTGAGCCGCCCCCTAACCAGGCACCACCCCCACGTGCACACACACAGCCCTGCCACTGCTGCCCCTTTCCTGGGATGTGCCCTGACAAAGCAACTAAATGTCAGTGTGCGGCACAGCGGGGAGCCTGCTACTACACCAGCCCCTCCAGCCTTCTGTCCCTGGCTCGCACTCGCTTGTCCCTCCCTGTCCTCATTTCCCGGGAGCCACTGTGGCTCCCCAGGCTGCAGCGGCCCACTGCTAAGCTCTCCTTCAGAGCTTCTCTCCTGTGACAACTAGGCGGAGCTGCAGCCCCCGTGGATTTTACCTCTGAGCAAACTGAGAGGGACAGCACAGCAAGCTGACAGTGGCCGGCCAAGGGTCAGACAGCGCCTGTTCTGCTGGCACAGTGGGTACTCCCATGGCAGGAACCTTTAAAGATTGCAGATCCAGCGTATAAATTAAATCAGTACTTACAATCTTCCCGCAAAGAATACACAAGACTCAGAATGGCTTAGAAGTGAGCTTCCCTGTGTATTCAAAGAACAGATAATTCTAAGCTATACTAGTTCTTTCAAAGAAAGGACAACAGGGAACATTCTCCAACTCATTTTATGAGGCTTGTATAAACTTTATGCCAAAACCAGACATGAACATTATAATAAAGTTAAATTCCAGGCCACTTGGGAACATAAATGCAAAAGTTCTAAACAAACCATTAGCAAACCAAGTCAAGAAATGTCTTAAAAATGATAATGCATCATGATCAAGTTGAATTTATTCAAAGGTGCAAAACTGGTTCAACATTAGAAAAGTCTAGTGCTCCAATTCACCACAATAACAGATTCATAGAAACCATATGATCATCTAAATAGATGCAGAGTAAGCTCAAAAAAATTCAATAACCATTTATAATTTTGTTTAAATCTCTTAACAAACTAGGAATAGAAGGGAAGCTGCTTAATCTGATAAAGTTTATCCATTAAGGAAAAATTCATGCAAATATCTTGCTTAATGGTCAAACATTAAAAGGATTCTCTTTAAAATCAGAAACCAGACAAAGATGCCCACTATTATTATTTTCTACTCATTATATTAGAGATACTTGCCAAAGCAAGACAAGAAGAAGAAATATATAGTGTAAGCATTGGAAATAATAAAATCTCTTGTTGTTTGCTAATAATATGATTATGTAGAAATTCAAAAGAATTTATACATAGAAAGCTAAAATTAACCAGTTTAGCAAGTCTACAGCATGTAAGATCAATGCACAAAAACTATTTGATTTTATAAGCCAGCCACAATGAAAAAGCAATTTGAAAGAAGATATAACTGGGGACTGCTTCTGATAATGGCAGATGAGGTGAATTTAATTTGCACTAACCATCCTACTTAAAATAATTAGAAAATCTGTACCAAATACAAAATGTTTTGTAGTTTGCAGGACAATAAAACAGTAAAGGTTTCTCAGCAAAGATAAAAGACGGCAAACTGTAGCGGTCACCAGGAATAGGGATTCAGAAAGTAGGAACATAAAAGGACAGGGGCAAGGCTGGTGTGCTGTATTAGTATCAGGCAACATAGACTTTCAGGCAAAAAAACACTAAGCGATAAAGAAGGACATTTTATAACGCCAAACGTGTATTTTACCAGAGAGGGTAAAGTTTAAATAATAATACAGCCTAACACTGCTACCTGACTCCATTTATATAAAGTTCTAAACCACATTACTTGGAAATTCTTACAAAAGTGACAAAACTATGGAAGGAAGAGAGAGAGGGAGGGATTGCTATAAGGTCAGAATAATAATTATGTTCTTAAGTAGAGGAAGGGGATTGTGAACAGGGAGGGCACTCAGCGAGTTTCAGACAATGTTCTGTTACTTGACATGAGTAGTGATTATAAGAGTGTGTTTACTTTATAATAATTCATTAGGCTGTGCAATTTGTATGTGTGTGTTTTATTTAATAAGAACAAGGTTTACAAATTGGCATTTGTAATAGCTACTAATATAAGGATTTTTGCAGGAAATTATAACTCTGTATGGAAAGGTATCAAAAAGACCTAACTGAGAAAACATGGATAAAAAGATTCAATTTTATGAAGACATCAGTTCCGTCCACGTTAACATATAGATTCAATGTAATAACATAATAAAAATCAAAACCCCAACATGTATTTTTGTGCAACTTGATGAATTGATTTTGTAGTTTATATGAAAGAGAGAAGAATAATATATAAGTCAAGGTTCAAACAGAGAGGCAGAACCAGAATACACACCCACAAATACACACACACAGAGGCAGACAGAGGCAAAGACATAGAGAAACAGACAGACACAAAGATTTATTATAAGGAACTGGCTTACATGGTTATAGGGGCTGATTCAGTGGTCCCCGGGGAGGCAATCATGAGCACAACGGGACTACACAGGAACAGATCAAAGCTCTCACCCTCAGGAGGAATTTCTTCTCTCTCCTGGGAAAATCTCAGCCCTGCATTGAAGGCTTTCCGACACATTCATTCAGAACCACTTAGATAATCCAGAATAATCTTCCTTACTCAAAGTCCACTGGTTAGGGGCTTTCATTACGTCGGCAAAGTTCTTTCACAGCAACACCTAGGTTAGTGTTTGTGTAACTCGCTTATAGCCTAGCCAAGCTGACAGATTAAAAAAGCCATCACAAACAGACAAAATATATCTGCCGAAATAGGTGGGCTTGACCTTCTGAATATCAAAGCTTATGATAGGGCTATATTAATTAGGACTGTGTGGTAGTGAGTAGCACGGGGAAGAATTGAAACAGAATAGACAGCTAATAAACAGACTCGCATGTATAGTGAAGCCTGAAAAAATGACTGAGCGTGCATGGCAGATCACTGAGAAAAGATGGCTTATGCAGCAAATGGCGCTGGGGAGAACTGGTTATCCACATAGAAAATACTACAAATGGATCCCTACTCATCACACACACACACACACACACACACACACACACACACAAAGTGAGGGAAGAGAAAGAGTTAATAAAACCCTTACAGGCAGAAATGTCAGCTGTGTTGACAGGCAGCAATGTCTTATGACAAAAATGATCTCTGGTTGACAAACTGCATGTAGCCTGGGAAGACTATGAATGCATAACCATCTGGTAGGGAGCTTTCTTCATGCATGTAGCTTATAACCAGGCATTTCCTTTGCCCGAACCTGGAAGCTATAGCTGTAGTTACACAGTTCCTACAGAGCTGAGCTGGGGACTTCTCTGCCGCTGTAGTAATGTTCTTCCCCGCAACCAAACTGTCACTGTGGGGTAAAGAATGGTCACTAGAGTGCTGGGACGACTCCCACTGCAGAGTGCACAGAGGTGCCCTGCTGGCACGCTATACTTCCTGTACTGAATCCTGGTGCCAGGACGGCCTATTCAGGCATGAAATGTCTGATCAAGCATTTGGAGCATTGTACACATAAACGCACACACATGCATTCCACATGGATTGAGAAATTGAAATGTTAAAGGTGAATTTTTTTAAGCATTTAGCAGAGAATCTAGGAGAATTGATTTATGACTTCAGAGTAGAGAAGGATTTCTTAACATGAACCGTGAAGGAAAATATTGATATGTTTGACTACATTAAATTTTTTAAAACTCCTATTCATCTTAGTCAGCAAAGATACAACAAAGAAAGTAAAAAGGCAGGCCACAACTTGGAAGATAGTATTTGCAATACATTTGACAAAATATTGCAATCAAGAAATGCCTATGGCACAATAAGGAAAAATAAACTTTACAAACTGGAAAGACAGGAATAGGAATTTCACAGAAGAAGAGAAAAGAATATTTGTGATTTCTGAAAAGATACTCAAACTTATTAGGTCAGGAATTATATTTGTCAGGAAAATGCAAATTTAATATCAGATATCATTTCATGTACATATTGTAAGATACCAGATATCATTTCACATACATATTGTGAAATATTTATATATATATATATATATATATATATCATGTCATACCCACCAGACTCATAAAAATGTGAAGTCTGGCAGCACCAACAGTAATCAAGGATGTGCAGCAATAGCAATTTTATACTCTGCTGGTATAATTATAAACTGGAACACGTATTTTGGAAAATGTCTTGGTGAGCCCTGTAAATCAGACACACACATACTCTTCCACTCAGCAGTCCTATTCCAAGGATTGCCACCAAAGAGCAACTCTTACAGATGCACTGCAGAGACTGTGCTCAAGAATGACCATAGGAGCACTATTCATAATAGAAAAAAATGTCACGATTTTGAGGTCAATCAAGAGTAGAACTAATGCACCAATTTTGATGTATCCCTGCCACAGAACGTTACCCAGTGGTGGAAAGAAAGGCCAGCGGCACACATGGACATGATCAATCTCAAAAGTGAATGTGTGAAAGAGCAAGATACCAAAGAGCAGAGACTGTGGTTCCATGACACAAAGTTCAAAATCAGGCAAAACTAAATAATGTTTTAACCAGTGATATGTGCATGTGAGGTAAAATTAACAAGAGAAGCCAGGGATTGATAAACAAAAATTCTGGAGTGTGGTCCTCTCTGGAGCGCGGGCGTAGACCGTATGTGGTCGGTTACATGGACAGTACGTGGTATGCAGAGGAATTCAAAAATACTGGCAACGTTGTGTTTCTTGAGCTAGATGGGATGTATGTGGGTGCTCATTTTATTTTTATTACTATTGTTTTAGATATACACATAAATAAACTCCGTTGTGCATTACATATTTATTGATATAAAAATAAACTTGGAGATAAGGAGTGTCTTAGAAAGGATGTACATTCGCTGGCTCCAGCAGCCACATCCAAACTGTTACTGTGGACGTCTGCTGGAGAGAGAGGACGCCTCCTGCTGCATTCTCAGAGTGGGGTGACGCCACTCGCGGTACAAATTAGTCGCCCTTACACAAAGCTCTTCCTTTCCCGCTCACTGCTACCGAGCCTCCCCTCTAAAATTCAGACCTCGGGCTCTGAGCTGAGCTTCCCCGTGTCTAACTCTGTAGCAAGAGGAGTATGTATTCCACACATACCTTGTTGTGAAAGGAAGCCATTTTGCCAGCGATTTGTGGCAAGACAAAGGCGATGCCCGGGTGCTGATGTCATTGTCACTCTCGCACCTGCGCGGCCAGCAACCTCGGCTGTAATATTCCAGATTGCCAGTTTTCTTCCACTTGGCTCCTTTTAACAGCCCAGCTAAAGCTAATTCTGAAGACATTTTATCCTCTGTGGCATTTTGGCTTCCAATAGATTTCAGTGCTAGGGAGAATTGAAACGCAAAGCCTCACTCCTCAGGAGGTTTCGATCTTAACCGGGGTGTCTTCTGTACTTGACGGAATTTGACGGAATTCTCACGAACTGAATAGACTCCCTGTGATCCTGCCTGCTTTCCTCTCCAAAAAGCTGCAGAGGAGGAGTGGAAAATAACATATTCCTAATCCTGAGATATCTGAAGTGTGAAAGGCACTTTTATGAAATACTATTAAAGTGTGTGAGAACGTAGTTAACAAGAAAATAGGCTCAGTTCTTAATTTCCTTGCATAGCATTTTTTTCACTTTTAGCAAATAACACCCTAGTTTCCAGTACAACCTCAGTTCCCAAAGCACACCATTTCACCTTCCAACTTTTCCTTTAATTTTGGCAAAGATCACCGGGCATGATCAACACATCACTGTCTTCGCAAGTTAAAAATATAGGTGAACAATTTTAGTTTATTGAACAAGCCTGATGTGGGGAAATGTAATCGTACAACAGTTTTGTGTTTGTGTCCTCCACCTCCCCAGGCCCTTGGTGAAAATGCAGGCTGTCCCTGCGATGTTTCTTGTCACTCATAGCCAATGCAAACATCCTCAGTGCAGAAATTTGAAACTCCAGGCCCGTATCAGAGTCCAAGCTGGCACAGAATATGCAGTTTTGCCTTCTCCTCTTCCTCCAGCAAGGCCTGGCCCCAGGCAGGGCTCCAGCCCCGCAGAAAGGGAAGTGTCAGCACCTCTCCTCTGTCACCAGCAGGCATTTCTCCCCCTCCTCTGCCAGCTCGCTTCCTGGGGTTGGCCTACCCCTCTGGGGTTGAAGAGAGAGGGAGGGGAGGTAAGCAGGGGAGGAAAAGTTCTCCCCTGGTTGGCACTATCGTAAGCTGGCTTTGTGCACCCGGGGCCTGGCAGTGGTGTAGAGCTGACTGTTTCTCTTGGCGATGCTTTTGTGGACTTTTTGGCGATCCCCTCATCAGTGTGGAGCTTTCCTCAGGCACCTGCATCTCTGTCTCTACTGGTTGCTCGAGGCTTCTGGGAATCTAGTCCCACCTTCAGTTTTTCTCTGCTGAGCTGTATTAGCCTTTCCAGGTGGCCCCCTTGGACAAGACTTGAGGTGACCCCATGCTGCGTCTTTCCCTTGCACCTAGATGTCATCCAGGGTAGTACTCGTGACAATCTCTGGCAGGTCTGGTCCATGCCAACCCCAGAGCAGCTCTCTATCATGTTGTTGCCCAGCCAGTCTCTGGTCGTTAGAGTCCTCAAGACAATGACAGTCTTCAGGCCACGCCAGCCCTGTCACTCTAAGAGGTGCATATCCAGCTCTCTGAGGTGTTCTGTTGCAGCCTCCACTGCAGGGCTTGAGACAGGAGCAGACATCCCCCACTCCTCCTCACTGAGGATGCTGGTGGGGGAAGGGCAGACTCCCAGCACACTTGCAGCTCTCTCTACATACCCTCCCCCACACACCCGCCCCCGCTGTCTGACCTCCCACCGTCTCTTGCCCTTGGTGTGGGAATGAGGTTTAGAAGTCATCAGTCCAGCTCTGACTCACAAACTTTTCTCAGATCCTACAAAGAGTGTGGTCTGTCTCACAACTTACTCTGATAAGGATCTCAGGCAACCATTTCACTTAACATCCTCTTCCACCAGGTAAAGAGCAAGGTAACTAGGTATTTGTTTGTGCAGGGCAACCGGATATATAATACAAGACATGACAGAGTGAGATCTTAGCGAAGCAGGATGTGTTCTAGGCAACAGTGCTTTCAAACAGCATTGCAGATCTCAAGGCAAAAGTGAGTGAATACCTCGGAAAGGATTTTAATTGCAGCGATGGGTAGGAGTCGGATGGTAAAAGGAGGAGGGCAGGATTTCACAATAGGTGGGATATGATGATGACTAAATAAAAGGTAAATAAACTTTGTAATATACTTAGTCTGTGGGCCTCCTTTTATCCTGTCTAAATGAAGTGGTCTATTCTGCTCTCTGATTTTATAAATATTATGTTTCTTAGGTAAGAGATCATTTTAATTACCAGAAGTGACAGAAGAGGGAAGAGGCACTCCTTCAGGCACGCACAGAGGTTGCTCTGTGCTAGATCTGGGAGGAAGAAAAGCCAACAAGGTACAGTCCCTACCCACAGGCAGTTCATTTCTCAGGAGGGGGAGAATCTAGAAGGGCTTGTCAAAGAAAGGAACCTTGGAACTAAGTCATGACAGATGATTGGGGTGCACATGTTGGAAGGCCATGCCAGCTAGAGGGAGCTGCACAATTGAAAACCTCTCTGCAGGTGAACAGAGCCTGTGGCATAAGCTGAAGGGGTAGGTGGGGGTGGCTGCATCAGGTTCTCCTCTGCCTCTCTAGGAGATTGTACCTCCCCTTTTGCTTGAAAAAACATGGAGCATTATAAGGAGGAAAATAATGAGACATATATTTTGGAAAGATATATGTATTTCCATTCTTCAACCTTCACCAGGTTGAAGAACAACACACAAAATTTTGAGACTGGATTCAGGACACCAAGTGAAGACCACTGCCAGCTTGGGTGAGAGAAGAGCTGATTAAGAGTTGGGCCAGTTGAAAGATTGCTGGGGAGTTTATCTATAATGGAGGCTGCTTTAATTAGGATGTAGGTGAAGATGCTGTAACAAGCAAACCCAAAATAGAGTAGCTTAAATGTCATTTAGTGCTCCAACAGGGTTAGCCAATGACAGCCTGGGGGCCAATTCCAAACTGCTGCCTGCTTTGTAAATAAAGTTTTATAGAGACCCAGCTGTACCCACTCATTTCCCTGTTGTCTATACCTGCTTTTCCTCTACAACAGGTGAAGTTGAGTAGTATAATAGAGACCTTATGGCCAGAAAAGCCTAAAAATTTCTGTCTGACCGTTTACTATCCACCCAACTCCTGGTCTAGGGCAAAGAGTTGTTTCCAAGTCTCCATCCATCCAGGGACCCAGGCTGGGGTTGTGAGCTCGGTCATCTCCAACCAGGCCCTTCCACACTGGGTCCAGGGAGGTTACTGCAATGGTGACCAGTTTCCAGTCATGGAAAAGGGATAGGAGGGAGCCCCAGCCTGCTCTCAGCCTTGTGTGTCACCCAACACCCCCTAGCTGCAGAGAAGGCTGAGAAATGCAGACTCTGGCCCCCTGGCCACGGATCCAGCTGAAACTCATCACCACGACAATTTACTCTAAGACATACACGTTCCCATGCTGACGTCTCTGAAACCAGGATTCATCTTACAACCACTGCCAGCCTGAACCAAAGTTGTGTTTTCCCAGAGTTGATTTGCATCTGTTTCTTCTAGTAATCTAGGGGCATTTCCAACATGAGACTATTTTAAATTAAATTTCTCTGCTTTAGATCTCTTCAAAAACCTCAATTAGTATGAATTCAGACCACAAACCTATATGAGTAACAGCTCCTGGTTCAAGTTCTCAAGGGAAATTTCTCTTTTTCTTATCTTCGCAGATGAGACATGTTTCTTTCTTGCCTCCTTTTTTGGTGAGGGGTGGGGCATAGTTCTCCTTTTCCCTTCACTGAGGTGCAGCCCTTGGTGTCCCACCTTTGTCTGGGGGTTTCTTCTTAGACTCCCCATTCTTGGGTGTCTTTTTCTTTCTTAGTGGTAAAATAAAATTTGGTTCACCTTACAGTGACGGTATCTCAGATTTTATAAAATGCAGTAAAAGAGAAAAGAAGGAGCGTGCACACTAGTGGGCAGGTTAGTAGTCTTCTCCAGGTGTTAAAACATCCACTGAAGTTTTGTAAGATGGGGAAAACAAAATATGTGCCTAAACTCCTCTCAGTGAGAGCATTAAGTGAAGTTGGCAAAAACATTTTGAGAGCTACTGTGTAGTGAGATGCCTGAGAGGTGTGCTTGAACCATAAATTGCCCTCTAAGGTGTGTATGGGGATGGTCCGAGTTCGTTGCTGGTTGCTGTGCTAGGAGGGTATGGAAAGGTGGAGCTTACAGAAGCCAGATGTGTCAACAGCTCTCCTTCCCCGTTCTTCTCCTACATAGCCCCGTCTTCCAGAACAAGTGATCAGAAATGTAGAACATCAGCTAAACGGTCCCCAAACATTTCAGGTGTCCATGGTGGCCCCATATCTCAGCATGGTCTTGAGTGAGGAGTGATGAGGCTGTGAGCAAGATGTCGCAATGGGGATGGAGAGAGAAAGTGAGTGGAGGATGGACAGGCAGAGGCTGTGGGGACCCTGGCTTCAGGCTGGCATGACTCTGCGTGTGGACATGCTGTTGACTGAACAGAAAACACACTTGAAAAAGCGGCAGAGTAGGGGAGTGGAGTGTGGAGAAAATTTGACTATTTGGGAGTAGATTATATTTGAAGTATCTGCCTATTCAATAGGAAAAGGAAGAAAAGGAGACAGGAAATGAACACCCTGAGCACACTCAAGAAAACAGGCTTTCTTTACAAATTTGAAAGACCCCTTTGATACTCCAGCAGGAATGGATGGAGGAAAGGTGAGATCCATGAAGTCTGGATACAAATAGCATGCCAAAGTTAGTCAACCAAAAACATTAATGAGAGCGGAAATGCCTGTAATGTCAAAGTGTGGGACATGACATATGTGTCACTCCCATGCCTCCTAAGAACCTTATACAACAAACACGACCATTTTCATGATGTAGATGCAGAAATGAGGTGCAGAGCCTGGAAGTCATTTGTCGAGGACACTCTGTAGGTCCCACCGTGATTGCCACAGTGCCCAGCACACGTCAGGAACTCAGTAAATATTGGCTAACGGGTTGACAAACTTCAGCTGCAAAATGAGGAGCTAAGCCTAGTTTGAAGGTCAGAACACTTTCCACCAGCGAGACTGCCTCACCTGCCTCACCTGCCTGTGTTCAGCGGCTGCTTTCTTAGTGCCATTGCTCTTCTTGGTCTTCAAGATGTCTCCTACCAGTTATACGTCCCCAAGTTTCTCTGCTTTCTCCTTCATTTCTCTTCCTTTTCTTCCTGTCTTTCTTCCTTGGTTCTACAGCCCTTTCTAGACCTGCTGCATCTTTGTCTCTTACAAATGACATAAAAAAATTTACAAGTCAAGGAATTAGCACAGTAAAAAATTTAAAACAAAACAAAAATTTAAAGTATCAAAACAAAAAAATCAGACCTTAAAGTATCATACACTTCAAGACTCACGTAAGCCAAGTTTAATTTTTCAAACAGAAATACATTTAAATTAGGGGAGATGTTTCCCCAAAGAGCAATATACAAACACTGTAAACTCCGAGCTTCATTAGGATGGGATTGGTGTTTCAACGTGGTGGTCATCTTATCTGGCTACACAAAAAAAATTTACTAATTTAGGGTGTACCTGTTTTAGTGCTGCCTTTTATTTTCTAAATATTAGCTCTAATATTTTTGAGAGAATTTTCTTCTCAATTATGATGGACGCTGTTGGCCTTTTTTACAACACCTTATCACATCTTCTCCAAATTTTGATTGATTTGGGAAATGCTTTCTAGCATGAGCACCATCATGTAGTAAATGCTTGTATAATGTATTGTTATGGGACATAAAAAGGGTTTCCATCTGTTTCATAGGGACGGGAGTCAGCAGAATTCCTTGGAGCAGCATCCACGCTCGTGAACAACACTGTGGTCCATGTGATTGTGCTGAGGAGAGCGGCTATTTCTGTTTACAAGATAACTTTTGCCGTGAAATGAAAATAGCACAAACATTTACTCAACTAGCCAGCTTTTTTGTGGGGAGAGGGCTAAGGGATGATTAGAATTATTTAAATTTTTTGTGCATAAAGTGAAACTTAGTTTTATAGGACACTGCTTGACATATACTTGAAATCATACATAACTGATAAAAGTCAAAGGGGTCGTGCTTTTTAGGACTTTTCAGCAGGATAAAAAGGATTATTTCCCTATTTCTCCTGATACATCTCAAGTAAAATTCTGAAGGCACATGTTACATATTTTTAATTTGATTATGATGGGGAAACAGGAAATATAGCAAATCAAGAAAATATAGGCCGGGCGCAGTGGCTCACGCCTGTTATCCTAGCACTCTGGGAGGCCAAGGTGGGTGGATTGTTTGAGCTCAGGAGTTCGAGACCAGCCTGAACAAAAGTGAGACCCCCTCTCTACTAAAAATAGAAAGAAATTACCTGGACAATTAAAATATACATATAGAAAAAAAATTAGTCGGGCATGGTGGCACGTGCCTGTAGTCCCAGCTACTCGGGAGGCTGAGGCAGGAGGAACGCTTGAGCCCAGGAATTTGAGGTTGCTGTGAGGTAGGCTGACACCATGGCACCCTAGCCTGGGCAACAGAGTGAGACTCTGTCTCAAAAAAAAAAAAAGAAAACATAGAGTCAGTCAATTGTATGCCATTTTGTTACATTGATTTTTGAAAAAAATTCTCTGAAAAAAAGTAAAATAATCCTGCTCCTCGAGCCCTTTGATTAACTGAAACTATTAATAATAAAATGCATCATGAATGGTTTAGTCCTACAAAGGCAGAGGCCTTGACTGGATTAGAAATTAGACTATGTAGCAACAAAAAAGAAG
>CAUYSK010120043.1:0-29622 GCA_963575035.1 Avahi laniger
CTGATTAACCATGGCTGAGGTTGGCCCTACTTGCATAAATCCACATTTTTAATATTTGCACATATTTATAGGGTATATGTGATATTTTGTACATGCATGGTATGTGCAATGATCAAGTCAGGGTATTTAGGGTGTCCATCATCACCTCAAGTATTTATCATTTCTAAATGTTGGGAACAGTTCAAGTCTTCTCGTCTAGCTATTTTGAAATATTTCATGTATTGTTAGAACACACATTTATCAATCAAGTTCACCATCTTATATGGGTGCTATTTGTGGTGCCCTCCCAAATTGCAATAACAACATCAAAGATCACTGATCACAGATCACCACAACAGATATAACAACAAAGAAAAAGTTGAAATATTGCTAGAATTACCAAAATGTGACCCAGAGACACAAAGTGAGCACATGCTGTTGGAAAAATTATGCCAATAGACTTGTTTAACATAGGGTTGCAACAAACCTTCAATTAAAAAAAAAAAGCAATGTCTACAAAAAGTAATAAAGCAAAGTATGATAAAATTAGGTATGTCTGTCTGTAACTCAAGTCTATGCATGCATGGAAAGATGTGACCAATAAGGTGCCTCTGTCACTTGCAGTCAGTATGGTCTGTAATTTTCAAACTTTTTTAAGCTCTGGAATCCTGTTGTGGCAGCCACTGTTGGTTAAAGAACCAGTAGTCATTCCCTTCCCTCTCTCCTTCCTGCCCCCACTACACCAAATCTCAAGCAACTATGAGCTTCAGGTACATAGGCTTCTTCTTCAGATCCAAAGTCCAAAGTTGAAGAATTCTATCCAGGTGTTAAATACACATGCCTGAACCAACGTTCAGATGTTAATTTTAATGTCTCAACTAAATGTGCCAGGGCCACAGCTACCTGGAAACCAATTAATTATATAACCAGATTTCAAAAGGGAGTAACTCTGATTTAGGTGCCAAGTAAGTCAATAATTCTTTACCACATTTCTAATTATTATTTCAACACATAAGTGACTGAGAATGGAAAAGTGAGATCCAATTGCAGTGAGGAGGAAAGATGAAGATGCAGCTGATCCTGCACTGAGATCTCTTTCTGGTAGAGATCAGCCTAAGGTAGCAGATTCTGGCCAAAGGGAAACCCAGCTGGGTCACTTGGCAACAGTCAGGATAAGGCAGGACTGAATCTATTCATGTGTTTTTGTTTGCTTGCTCACTTTTTAATGAAAAAAATGTATTTCTTGTGTTTTCTGTGTTTTTGAAGATTTTCAGCATTAAAAACTTATTACTTTTGTTGTTAGGAAAATAAATCATAAATATTTCAATAATGATACAAACTGTGAATTTGATAACTGCTACTGCTAAGAATACATGAATTTCTTTTAAAAAATGATATATAAAAAATATATATGTGTGCATGCATATATATTTTAAAGAAACCAGTAGTTAGCATAGTACTTCAAAGAAAAAAATTGTGAATATTGATTTTTTTTCCCTAATGAGATATCATCTGGGAACCACAGCCAAGGTAGGACTATTTGGACCATTTTATCATTAACCTTTCTCCATATGTAAATTCGCAGACATCTAACTATAGAATGTGCTTGCTGTATCTCTAAAGGGATCTCTAGTCTGGTACACATTCTTATTTTGAAAACGAATTGTTCTATTTTATTTCTAAAGTACTCCAGAAGTTCTTGGAACAGCCTGTTCCCAAGTTCAGTCACACTTTCAGATCATAAAGTCTTTCTGTGTCTTAAAAATGGAACCTCTCCTGATACGGTCTAAACCTATTTTCTTCTGCTGCGTTCAGTGAGATGGAGAAGGTTGGTTGGTTTTTTCCACGGTTCCACCTCACTGCCCATAGGTTGTTAATTTCATCTCCCTTCAGCCTTCTCTTCTCTAGGATAACTCGCCTCCTTTCCTTGTGTACATAGTTTCCAAGCCTTGTCATCATTTTCCTCTTTCTGTACATGAATTCTTTGCAGTTTTCATATGTATAAGTTACACACCCAAAGTGTAACATTCAAATAAAAGCCCAATGTATGATAAATTTTATGCAAGAATTATTTCCTAGCTGCAAATGATGCTTGTCTCAACACAGCCCAGGATAATATCTCTTTCTCAATGCCATCACTAGGTTAATGACTCAGATATTTCTGGAATGCCAGATCTTCTCCAGCCAACTTTATGTCAAAGTATACCCTCTGTCCAGCCCCTTTTCCTACTAATCACTCCCCAGGAGGCCACACTCCAGGAGGCCACTGTTAATAAATTTTTATTTTAGTTCTTCCAGTGGTTTCTATTTTAACTCAAAATGAAGAATATGCCTGCATCTCTCTTTCTCGATTTTCCATCCTTAGGCAGTCAACCTAGTGACTTCTCTCTGTAAAAGATGAAAAATTTCACTCATTTATATGCCTGCCTTCTCTCTCCATCTTCTCTCCAGTTTGGGTTAATTCGTGATTTTTTAGTCCTTCAGTTGAGTAACTGTATTTTATCTACATTTCTGCATCTAGCAACTTTTTAAAATAGTTATTGACCTTAATACTCTTATATAAGAAAGTTAAGGTATAGCTTTTACATTATCAAAGTTTATTATATTTACATTTTTAAATTTTATGACTTCTGATATTATTATTATGATTATGTAAATGTTATTTATTGTAGACACAAGAAGGTGGAAATTAATCCTATGTCACCAAACTCATGCTATTGAAAATAGAATGTTCCAAGCATAACAGTCAAATGGATTTTCTATTCTTAAATTCCACCAAACCCTCAAAATCATGCCACAATTTAGTTTACTTCTTGTTTGAATCCTGGCTTGTTAGGCAGTGCTATAAATACTATAACTCTTTGCAAGTAGTTGAAACTGATTAACTTAAATTCATTGGGAGAATATAAGAGTGACTCTCAAAATCAAAAGAAAAGCTGAGGATGAATCAACTATAAACTTTTAAGATAGCCTGTGAAACTGTAGAGAGAGCGCACTCTGGACAAGAGCATCTGATTGGCCCAGCTTGGATCACAAGCTGAGGGTGGGGCACCTTGACTGAGAGTCCCCACTGAGGCTGCATGCAATGGGGAAGGGTAGTTCTCAGAACAAAATCTAGATGCTGTCTCCAGAAGAAAGAATAGAATCAGGGTAGACAAAACAGTATTTATTGCTTACAATAGCACTTGTCACATTTTCACTAGTAAATAATTTGGATATTGTCCTGCCCAACCAGATTTTGTGTTCTACAAAGGAGAGGTTACCTTTGTCCTCTTAATCTACATGCCTAGCACAGTGTCTGGCATGCAATAAGCACTTACTAAATAGTTCTTGAATATCGTTGAATAAAAGAAATGCCGAGAGCCTCCAGGATGTAATGCATAGACTATTTGTACTAGTCTATTTTAATAACAAGTATTTTCAGATGGCTGAATTACATGGTAAAAAAGGGACTACTCTTTCCAAAGGCATGTTATCATGGAGGAACACAGACTAAGTTTTCTATTACAAGCATTGCACATAAAAGAAAGGTGCCTCTCAAAACTTCTGCATCATGGAAGGATCCCATGATCTTGTCTGTATGCTCTCCAAACAACCATAGTGCACAATGGCCTGATCCAGAAAACTGGCCGGCAGTTTGAATTTTCATTATTCACTCAGGGTGTCACAGTGGACAGCCTGGGGATCGCGACAGCCAGGAATCGGTAAGACCAATTTTTAATAGCTGATCTAATGTCTCTTCTGTGAAGCTCTCTCATCTCCCAAGGGATCACCCCTCTCTTCACTCCATCCATGCCGCTTTGTCCACTTCTTGACAAACTGAGCGAGAGTTATTTGTTTTCATACCTTCCTCTCTAGTTAAACCATGGACCCTATAAAAGAAGAAAGTATGTCTGACCTCATCTTTGTATCCCTGGTGTCTAGCACGGGGCTTTGCAAGTAAGAAGTACTCATTTAATGTTTATTGACTCTAAGTAACCATCAGGAAAGAGAGTCTTTGACAAAGAAATATAAGGAGTTTCTTTTATTCAGTCCAGACTCTAAAGAGAGAATATTCTATCTTCATCTAGAATAATAAATCCCCCTCCAAAAAGAAGAAGAGGAAAGGAAGGAAGGAAGGAAGAATGGAAAGAGGGAGAGAGGGAGGGAGGGCATAAAGAGAACTTTATTTCTCTAATCTATAGAGAAATTTTAATTTCTTTTTCAAATGAACCCATTCATGGGTTAGTCAGAGGAGCATAATATCTCTAAATCTAATGATAACAAAAGAAAAAAGGAAGAATGCAGAAATTCTCCTCTGCAAGGGTTTCATTCCTTTATATCAATCAAGGAGAATGTTAATGAGAAAGGTTGGGCAGGGATCACTAAGTCCTCGCTGATGTCAAAAATTCAGTTTCACTTTTCAGAGGCCATTTGTGGCCATGCTTGTGAAATCTGTAATTCATCTCCAGACAATAAATAATTATTACTGATTACTAAGAAATAAGTCAACAAAGATATTTTCCTGTTTACATTCTTATCAGACTGTATCAGAACCATCTGTTTTCAAGTTTGTTGTTGCTGTTTTTTAATTTTTTTTATCCCAAGGGATAGATTCTCCACATTGTTCTCTGAGTGCATGCATGTAAAACTGCCTCTTGAAGCACAGTTGCAGTTTGCACTGTAACATTTGGGTAGGGAAAAAACCCCATATACTCTTCTGTGAGAAAAGATGAAAAGAATTTACTCTATCTTCAAAGGACGAATATGTTGGGGTCTGTCTCATCTCTAATTAGCATCTTCTCATGTGCGTGGGTGACTGTTGATTCTGCTAAAAGTATATATGTGGCACTCGATGATGCTAAAGTAACTTCAACGTAAAAAACTAACCTAGTGAAAGACTCTACTCATATGAGAAAGACTCTACAATTTTAAAACAAATAATAAGTGACCTCTTTGCTCCATTGTTCATCAACACCAACCTCCTGTGATACAAGCAATAAATAATTTTGTTCCATTGCCAAGGAAACGAGAATGTGAGATTTTAAATTGTGGTACTCACCAATTTGCTACATGGCTTTGGGCAAACAATTAACCTTTGATGTCTCAGTTATTTCATCTGTAAAATAGGAATAAGGGTTTTACGCAGGTGCAATGCCTGGACTAATTAGTATAATTATCATTATTGACAGGAAAATAGTGTTGGTCACTGATACCATATCCCCTGCTAGCACCTGGGAATCACTTAGATCTTCTCTATGTTGAATCAATGTTTTAGGAGTCTGCAAAAAAAAAAAAAAAGACAAAAGCCACATATGGAGGCTAGGACAATAGAGTTAAAATGGTCCATATTTATATAGGCTCATATCCTTAAAGGACTTTTTTTTATAATTTGCATTTATTATTTAGGTGTTTTCTAAACTTAGATTGAATATGCAAATTATAAAAATACAAAGAAATTTTTCAAGGCCCACATTCAACTGGTAAGCTGCACAGCAGAAAATACTTTCCAGTTCATTAGTAGGAGACACCATGACATATTATAGTAGAAGTTTAAGCTTGATCCATAGGATTCAGGGTAACTGAAGTCAAGTAAAAGTATATACTGAAGACATTGCTCATATAACATTCAATAACCTCTACTTCCTTGCGTGTATCTGCCCCCAAAGAACCCCAGCTCACATAGCCAAGGACAGAAAACAGAGGTACATGAAATGCCAATTTTACAAGACTGGGCACGCTGAAGCTGAAGCCGGGGTGTCCTTACACCAGAGTCTAGGTAAAGAGATGTATTGAGGAAGACAAAAATGGTGTTACTCTTGGTTATCATCTAGGACTCCTAAGTGCTCTCGCTATGTGTCCTAAATCAGGATAAAATATCTGCTTTAAAAACATTGTCTTTATATGTTGGCAAAAGTGACGCGGAGGGAAATGGAAAAGATAGAAAGTGTTCGAAAGATCAGTACTCGATATTATAACCTCTGTATCCCTCAGTGTAGACTCGTATTGTTTCCAGGTCCAAAATTTCTCCTGTTGGTTTCTGATACTAAGAGATTTCCTCCCAGCGGAGAATTCTCTTTTCTCGAGCAGAGTAGACATCAAGCCTCAAATCTCCAATTTCTCTAAAGAAGCAACCCTAAATTAGTCTCTTGACAAGTCATTCATACTAAGGACTCTACCCTTTTCCTCCACAGATGCCTCAAAATTACAGGCAACAACTTCCAAATCGAAACTCTAAAGCTGTTGTCATTTTCCTATTATCTTCACCTATCATATGAAACATAACAATTAGCATTTTTAGCAGGATTGAAACTGCTAACACAACTTCTCTATGTCCTACGCCATTAAACTTGATTACAAATCCCTTCGTGATTAACATTCATCTCGCTGTATCTTGCTTGAAGGTTAATAGTATCCACCATCTCTTGAGAGAGGGGGAGGGGAGCATATTTATTAAACGAACAGCAGCATGGAGCCGCCAGGAAAGGAAATTCCCCCCTCAGTCCACTAGAGGGTGGCTCAGTAGAGCCCAGGGAGGACAGCTGAGGCAGAGAGGCACAGATAGCTCCCGGTCTTTGCTCCTTGCCCTTTAGTTGTAAGACGAAGCAACATTGCCATTCATCGCTCTCCGTTCCTCACCCTCCGCAGGCTTTCAATTCTAAGAGACACTTCACGAATGGCCAGAAGTGAGTGTTGGCTGGGCCACGGCATGGTGGAGGGAAAAAATCGATCTATAACATCACAGTGCTTAAAATAACATCCAGTCTAATTCTTCTAAATCAACACTAGGTGAGATAAATACAGAACATACATTAACAGATTCTAAGCTTAAAACGTTCATAGATTATGTAGCAGTACGTGTGCGCTTCAGATGTGGATGTGCAGTGAACGGCGTGTGTACGTCACAGTGAAAAGCATCTACACTATATATAATGAGTAAAGAAATGTACCTAGCCTTTAGCACACCAGCTGTTTCTGTTTATCAGCCGAGTTATCCATGAAATGCAGTAGGACATTTTGTAGTAAATATCCTACTTGATTGACTTTTTTAAGCCTAGTCACCTATGCTGCTTTATATAATTTAGGAAGAAATATAAATTTTAGCAATGAAAGACAAACCTTAAAAATTTCCCTCATCAAAATACACCGTGTTCTAAGAAAGAAGAGATGGGGAATGAGCCCGTTTTGGTGGACTCCCCATAGATGGTAAAGGAAAATAGAATATGTTTTTTCCTACCTGTAATATTGTTCAGTGTAGCAAATCCTTTTGCTTGTCACCGTACACCAAATGGGGTGTTTAATTTGGGATTCAATGTAGTCTAGAGTCAAGGTGCAGCAGTTTTATTACAGAAATACAATTTTATTGGAGGCTGAAGATTTAATTTCCACCTTACATAGAAAGCCATAAACGCACGCCTATTTTACATTTTGCATAGCATTTGATATATGTAATTCCTGTCCTAATTTTAGAGTTTGAAAAGGTGAAAGAATCACAATACATAGATTCAAATTCTTCAACATTTCAGCCACAAATGGCATTTAAAAATGATCAATTTTCTGTTCGTCATGGATTTGAAACTATTCCCTCCCCTGACTGAGCTCGACAGCACATGCTTTCCAGGACTTCCTGACAAGGTGAGCCACAAAGCCACCCAGAGCACACCCTTGTGTTGGAACAAATGCTTTCTTTGTTTAAATGTGTCTGCTAGATGGCATTCTGCTAAAAAGCAAGATGATCAGATGATATGGATAGTTTTCCTTCTGTTGTGCTCAATATCTGTCAGGGTCATATGTTAATATCTGCTCAGACGTACGTATTTGGAATAAAATAATTTGTAAATGGAAGGATCAAACTTGAAAAAATCAAATAATATTAGTTGTGAAGCTATAATAACACTCAAATTCAAATTTGGAGGATTGTGCTATTCTTTCCTTCAAACATATTTATTACAAGACACACACACACACACATACACACACACACACACACACACACACAATGCGACCCTAACATCTGTTTGCCTTTGCAGCATTAGTTCTCTTCATCAACATTTCATACCTCCTCTTTACCACCAGGTGGAGCCCTTTGTTTATGGACATCTGTCGATTTCTTTTTTTTCTCCAAGATGCTGCCAGATAAACGGCTCCAAAGCTAAAACACTGTTGCAAACACGAAAATTTAACACACACAAATAAAAAAGTAAAGCTTCTCAGGCATTGATATAATAAACCTTGCTTTAAGAGTCCTATTGCTACTAGATTTAATAGCTTACACATTTTCCTATTTACAACTTCTGCACACCAAACAGCAGAAAATAATATTGTTGTGTGTGCCATAAACAGTGTTGCTGCAGGTCTATTTTATGAAGCACGATCGTTTTTATAATCTCACATGTTTGGCAACTGTAGTCAAACGGGAAAAAAAATCCCAAACAACCAAATACTATATGCTATGAGCCTCAATTTTCTTCAGTTTAAAAATATATACATCATTGAGAGGAAGATGTTTTTCTTCAGACAAAAGAGAGTGTTAATTCAGCAGCAGGTAATAGAGGGCAATGTCAAAATCTTCTCCTAGTCAAATTTATCTGTCTCCAATTTGAAATCCAGTTAAGGGTAAGTAAAAATCCATTTTAGCTTTGGTTCTATTTAGGAGCTAATTAAAACTGAGTACTATTAGCAAAGGTACATTGTTCAATTATTCTAATATTCATATTTTAAGAAGTTAATCAAAGCTCATCTCATGAACAAAAGGCTGTCATATTTTAAAAATTGGAACCCCAATTTGCATGTGCAAATAACTGTGGAATGAGCTCACCTAAACTAGCTTACCAATGACCTCAACCTTGATCTGGAAAGATCGTTTATTCACAAGTAAAACATTCACATTCTCTATGCTAACTCTGTCTTGGATCTTTTCTCAAGGTAGCTTACTAACTGCAATGTTAGAAGATCTTTTAATAACATATGCATTTCCCAACACCATGGAGCTACGTATTTAACTGAAATATCATTTCTGTTGCATTTTTAATTTTAACCAGGATTTGTTCTCTTTGTACTTATATATCTAAAATTTTGCTTAAGCATCTGCAAAGCAGTGAGTGGAAGATTTGTGTGTATGCTTTATTTAATCAGTCTCCCAGACCGAGAGATCTGGCTTTTCTATTGGTATACAAACTGGTTCTTCGATCGGAGGCTGAATGTGCAGAAGCCCTTATACAACAAAATGCTGGAACCACCATTTTGCCGTCCGCTCGCATACAATAAAATGGTGGCACAAAAAGCAGTTAACATATTGTGCCCACAAGAGTTGTCTTTGAAAGAATTCTATTCTCTAATCCAGCTATCAAGCTGCTTTTTAAAATAATGTTAGCGAATGGTTAGGGATTTAAATATATAGAATGTGTGTGTGTGTGTGTGTGTGTGTGTGTGTGTGTGTGTGTGTGTGTGTGAGACAGAGAGAGAGAGAGAGAGAGAGAGAGAGAGAGAGAGAGAGAGAGAAAGGAATGCTGGAAGAATCCGGCTGTGTACATTCGAGGAAAGGATAGAAAGGACTAGTCAAAAATTAACACTCAAGCTGAGAGTGAAAGCAAACCTAAGTAAAAAGCACAGTTCCTGGAAATTGCTTCTAACAGTTCACAAAAGCAGTAGACTGAATTTGGCCTTGACGACTCCTTTCATTTTAACATTCACTGCAAGCAACTTCGAGTTAGGAAATTTAAGAGAGTTGCTTTTCTTTTTCTTTCTATTTTCTTCCCCTAATGTCCTATAAAAATTAAAAGCAAGCCCACATTTGACTCTCACCTGGGAACCCCCACTCTCATTTTCACAGAGGAGAAAGAAACCTGAGGGCCAATCTTTCCTTCCTCTTTCACTCCTTCTGCTCTTATTTTTAATCATTACAAACGCTGCCTTGGCTCTTTCTAAGTGTGGAAATTCTCATTTTTCTGCAGTGCTTCAGAATCACACAGACTCCTTGGGGATATAGTGAGGAGCTAACCAACTGCACATGGGAAATGAGAAAGTTCGTGGTTAGAAAAATTGCAGTCTTTGGTAATTTTCCACATGGAGTAGAAGTCATAAGCGACTTTTTTCTTTTAAACATAATGACTTTACTTGAGCACTTAGTATAGAGTTGTAGGTTCAAGCCTGAACATATAAATGCACTAAAGTGTCTTACAAAATTTAATTTGACTCCTTTCTATAAACATTTTCACTATTTTCAAGTGCATAATAAATAGGTTAAAACAGGCCACCCTCCCTCCAAGTTCTCCCCCACTTCCAGACAGAACTATAAAAGGCTACTGTCTGCAAATGAGAAATAGCCCTGTAGGACCCACCAGCAGGTTATGCAATATGTGACATAGACCACCAGGGGCTGAACTGAAACCGCTAATACTTTTTTCATAGCATCATTAGCTAGAGTTAAACAAGGTGTCAAAGTGAAAAGATGGGGAGGCTGACCTGGCTCCTTATATTTGCATGCCTTCATTTTAATTATTTTTGCATTAAAATTAAACACTAATATTCACTTGTGTGATTTAAATGTTACTGCAATACAGTACATTACTTTTCATGTTTTTAAACAATTAATGTATTATTTTGTGATGACTATCTAAACTTGATTTTCAATAAATAGTAAAACTCTCTTGACAGCAATGCAATTTAAATTTAAGGCTAAGGAGAGGTTGTTAGTAAAATTTTTCCCCATTGTACTTTATGAGATAAAATTAATTGATTTGTTTTGAAATTTAGATCTTAAATCAAAATCTGCCTCCAACTGAGAAGAATGAGTCCAGAGCTCATGGAATAAGTTTGCATGCGTTCTTGACCTCATGTTGACAGTCATCAGGAAAAAATATGTTCTCTTTATAATAGCTGCTTTACAATTTTGAGACATTGCTAGGCTTTTACGTGCACTAATATTAGTTGCCCCATGTACCTTAAATAAAGCCAACCCAATAAATTTAGGATTGTGGCTGAAAAATAAATGTCATGTCAGTAACCCTCAACCAGATACCAGAAGAAGGATTATGTGATTGTTTAGTCCAAAAATTAAGTTTCATGTTTTTAATTGGTGTCATATCCTGTCCTAAGTCTATAGTGCTTAAATCAAAGGCAACCAGGCTAACCTGGAGAGGAAACGTAATAACAACTTCTTTCATCCCCTGGCTCAAATGTTTTTATGTTCAACCCTAATTTTTGCTGAAACACTTCCAGGCAAAGACAACAGGAAATAGTAAACATGGCAACACCATGAAAATAATTTTCGGATGCACTATTTCTCTCTGTGTTCAAAGAGTGAGTTCTACAGGCTGCAGAGCAAACTGACGTATCATTAAACTCAATGCAGACAAAAACAGCCGCCCTTTCAACAAAATGGATTAATTTCATAAATCTTGTTTCCAACTAGACTAAAGCCAGGAATTGACTTGATCTCTCACATCAACAGCCCAAAACTGTGGTGCATCGCAGTAGAACGTTCAAAGGGAATCAGGAGACTCTAACAACAACTTTAGGGACAGGGATGCAATTATAACTGATAGCCAGATGTCTGGCTGGGCTGCTACAACTACCCATCAAGATTGCAGATGGTCTTGAGACCTCTGCATCTAAACAGAGAGTCTGAGTGAATGATATACGGATAAACAACAATAGCACAAATCATCAACACACACCGAAAAACTTGCTGTGACTGATAAAGATTTCAGATGTCAGGAGTTGGCCAACTCAACCCTTCTTCTCCCCCTTCCCTCCCCATTACCTCCTACCCAAACAAAAAAGCTTGTTAGCAGTTGAGAGCCCAGCAGGAAATGTTTTGACACCCAGTGCCAAACGCTAATCCTTCGCTGACGCCTTTAGTATATGTAAATGTTTAGATTGAAGAGGCAAAAGGGATTCCAATAGAAATTACTTTACATGTGGAATATGGAGACTTAATAATTTGGCTAACTCTATATTACATTTATTGCATTTCCCCCTAAATCAAGGATTATCTTAAAGGAGCACAATAAAATTCAAAGAGAAGGAAAATTTGTTTTAATTATTATTAAAGCAGTAATTGACATGCAGCCTTTTGCTTTTTGTTCCTTTTGAAATATGTGTTTCAGAAAAAAATAGGAACAGGTTCTCTTAGTAGATTATATGACATTTTTTAACCTATCTAGATACACATTTCTTCATTTCACAGATTCCATATTGTCTTAAAATAAGTATAACCAGATTTGACATGCATTTGTGATTCATAAATAGTATAAATATCAAGCCATTCTAATCTAAATATAGATAAAAGATTTGGAGGGAAATTCAGTAAAAATGTCTTATTTTGTAAAACAGTTTAAAGTTTTAATTAATTTGTGGTATTAAATATGTGCAAAATAATATAACTACATTCAACCTATTTATTCTTTTAGTGAGTATTGGTGGATTTTTCAGTGTCATGAGCTATTTTGCAGTTTTCATGGGGTCTCTTAGAGCAACTAAAAATTATGTCCTTACAAGCAAACTCCTTTTTACAAAGGTGCTTAGATTTAATATTTCAAATACATTTCCCTTTTGTGACATTCTTCTCTAGGACTCCACTGTACATGCCTTTAGTTGTTGATTTCAAACCGATTTTAAGGTCTCAGCTTTCTCCAGAAAAATGTCAAAACCAGAAGCCTTTCAAAGTAGCTGCTGTGAACACGGAGGCCCTTTCTGCACAGCCGGACGGACGGTCTCTCCAATTGCCCTCAGAGACTTGCCTCATGTGGCTACGCATAGCAATCCTCCAAACAGAGATGCATCGTGTGCCCTTTCCCCGGAAGCAACACTTCCAGAAAATATGCTGACCAAGAAGAAACAGCAGGGGTGAAAGAAGTGGCCAAAGCACTCGAAACGTCTTAACAAGCGCTAATTAAATGTCTTGCTTAAAAAATATGGCTTAAGAAAGCCAAATACAATAACTTCTTACAGATGGTTTTAGGAACTAACAAGACCTGTAGGAAATGGCGCATTAAGATTAGTGTCCCCAATGTCTCTTACAACCATTAGTGACTGAAGGTGCTGAGCACTTTAGGAAGAAATGATCAGAATTTGTCTGATGTGAAGCTGTTTGGTTTGTTTCTCATTTCTCTCTGAAGGGAACTGTGCGTCTGTTTTAGTGCATTATGCAGGCAATTATTGAAACGGCCAGTCAGTTGAATAGAAAGAGAGCATTAGCAACCCTGAAATCTATTTTTGTCTGATGGGGTACAAAGCGACCCTTAAAAATAACTGTGAACAACAAGAAGGCAGAAACTGTGTTTCGTCAAATCGAAACCCCTCTATTCAACACACGGTGGGCATTTTAGAACTGTTCGTTCATTTTTTGAACAAATATTCCTTCAATGGTTAGCCTATGCCGGGTAGGGGCTAAGTTTTGGAGATAAAGTAGTCAAGAAGACAGACATGGTATAACCATTATACCTTTCGGAGTACAGAACCTGTGCGAGGACATTTGTTGAAAAGATGGATGGATGGAGGGACGGATGGATGGATGGGAAAATGTATGCTGGGAAAAAACAGTGTTTCTCAGACAGAGGTCTGGTGGTCTAGTCTGATATTGCTTTAGGATGAACCCCTTGGGCTGAGCACATTCAAAGAAATATAGAGCCAGATTTCCAGGTGAAATCGCTCAAGACAGAACCAGTGGCAATGACTGGTCCCAGCAGGGGCCTGAAAGTAGGTTCTGGCATGGCTATCTGAGCTTTACCTCTGAAGCTGAGTGAGGTTTCCCAGGATCTTAGAACCTGTTCAAGATTACTACTAGCACTAGTGCTCTTGGTAGAATCTGGAAGAAGAGCCTCTGATAATAAAGGAAAATATAGGCCCAGTACTTAAAAATTTCTTTTACCTTCAACGTATAACCAAGAGATGAAAGGGTGTGTATATGTTTGACTCTTACTAAGAAGAGACTCTTGTTTCCAGTTGTTTGTATAATGCCCCTTGGGAAGATGTGTCTTGTCGTCCCAAACTGTCTTTCACCCCAGCAGGCTTCTTGACCTCCTTGCTGTTGTTTGTTTGTTTGTCTTAATTCTACTCCCATTTGCCATGTATTCAATTGCTTGATACTAATGTTTCACAGCTTGTCTATACCCGTGATGCAGACTGGGGTTCTGGGTGGGACGAGAGAAGGGAATTCAGTGAAAAAATTCCTGCCAATCTTAATATTTTCCTTAAAAGAACTAGTTAACAACTAGATCCAGTTAACAATTAGATTTTCCTTTTGCAGCTGGTTGCTTTGCAATATAATGAAAAGGAATTTCTGAATGATTGAGTTCATGGGCCAGTAGTCCCTGGACACAGACCACATGTACCACCATGTCACTCCTGTTTATCAACAGTACCATGTACCAACCACCACCATCCCCTTCATGAAAAAAAAGAGTCTTCACTGGAATCAATGGAAGAAATTAAACTTGCTTTGGATGTGGTGTTGCTTATTTCATACATTCATTCAACAAACATTTACTAAGAAACTCTTTGGTGTCATTTGCTAAATAACTCTATATGCGCAAGTTGGTTAGAAAAGAAAGGATGCTGAAGGAACTGTTAAGGGAAAAAATGTATCAAAGTTGTAGCATTATAAATATAAGTTTCAGCCTTGGGAGAGTCCAACAGCCATAACGAATAAGACTGTTTTTCTCTAATGTCATGGACTAGGCCAGAGTGCTTCAGATAATGGTGCTGATGAAGATGAGCTGATGATGATGTCAGTGCCACCGTTCACTTGATGAGGGCTCACTGCATGCCTGCCACTGTGCACCATACCTTACAGTCGTTTTGTTATCTAATTGCCACAACAAACCTGTTAAATAGGACTCATTGTTGCCCTTTTACAGATAGGGAAACTGAGGCTCACAGAGGCTAATTAACATCCAATGCTAATAACATCTAGTAATGGTAAAATGCAGAGTCCGACTTCAAAGTCATCTACCTCCAAAGCCCACAGCACTGTGCTTCCTCTCTAATGTGATCTGGTTGCTTATAGTTGAGGCCATTTAATATTCAAGTCAAAATCTAAATGATTATCACTACACACATGTGAGGTTTGGGTGACTGCTTTCGAAGCCAGGTCTGGAAGACCATTCAGATGGTCATTTAAATGCATGTTTAACACACTGACTGCCAAACTAGAAAAAAATTTTTTCCTTGGAGCCACAGTGTTTTATTATGAAAATAGAATAAAAACTTCAAAAACAAAATGATCCTTTTCCATTTAACAAAAAACGAAATTTATTGACTCCTATTCATTTAATCCACTTTTTTAGAATTAATTTGTCAATATTAATTGTAATAATAAGAATATCAAAAAGTAACATTTTTCACAAACCAACTGCAGGGTTTTGCCAAGGTTTTGCTTCACGAGGCCCTGGGCTCAAAACTAGTGTGAGTTAAATACAATTCACAGGGCAGTTAATGTGCTTTTAAATGCCACATTCCCATGTATTGTCCAAATCTTTGTACTATATTATAGGCTCCATATCTCATTCTTTGTGTTCCCTTTTACATCAGATCTCTCCATCAGATGTAATATTTCAGATCCAAAGGTGCTGCCCTTCCTGTCCCAGATGGCACAGCCTTGCTGCTAAGCTGGCCCCACAGCAGCTATGACAGTCAAGGAGCCCCCACACGCGTGTGGCTTAGCAGGGCCTCACTCTGACGCTGAGACACTGGCTGGGAAGCAAAAAGAATGGGAAAGGAAAGGTAAGATGAATGAAGCAAGGGAGAAGGAGAAGGAGAAGGAGAAGGAGAAGGAGAAAACTGCCTTCCCCAGCCTCAGGCTGGCCTTGTTCCAAGTCCCTCCGCAGAGGGCAGAGATCAGAAAGGAGCGAATGGGGCGTGTGGAGGCAGAAGACCTGGAAGCCTTGGCTCATGACCTGATTCCTATGAACTTCGGCAAGCCACGGACCTCCGTGGATCTCAGTTTCCTCATCTGTAAAATTGAAATAATGACAAGGTCCATTTCACCAAATACTGAACATCTAATGAGATCATGTATTTTTAACAGCTTTATTGAGTTATAATTGACATATAATAAACTGCACATATTCAAGAGATAATGCATTTGAAAGAGCATTTTTAAATCATAAAATTTTTTATCTCCACCAAGCTCACAATCCCACAGTAGCTCCCTAATTTTTGAAGCCATTTTCTGTTTGGTTTTTAAGAGCCTTCATAATGGGCTGCACCTCACCCAGCCCATCTCATTTCTCACCATTTTCTGATACAGATTTGGTGCTCAAACAATGAGGCCAGCCTTCTTCATTGAGCATTCTTTCCACTGGCTTTTCCCTGGAACACCTGGCGACCACCAGGCTCCCACTGCGCATCCTCCTGCAGCTTCGTTCATTCCTACAGCCCGTGAACACTGAGCACGTACCCTGCGGAGTACTGTCCTGTGTGCCGGGGCGGGGGTCGCTTCTGTGAACAAGACAGACAAGCACGTTGCCCCCCAGGGCCCTTTGAGAGCGCTCCCTGCAGCAGGCGGGATGTTCACCCGCCAGACTCCTTCTTCCCCAGGAGAAGCCTCCCGCTCTGGTGACCTCTCCTCTAGGAAACCTTTTAATTACCACGAACTGATTATCTTATCTCTCTTTTTTTCTTACTGCACTTGTAGGCTGCTTCATATAATTTAGGGCGTAATTTTATTTTGTAAAATAAAAAAAAAGTCCAAAATTATTACCCAGGAAGCTGTTTTTCCATATTCTTATAACCATATCAAATAGTAGACATATCAAATGCTTGCTGACTTTAGAAGGCTACATCAGAAAATCAGGTATGGGTAAGAAACTTTCTGAGGGAATAGGACCCATCATTGCCGCTCAGCGACACCTGCGCCGTGGGCTGGTGGGCCCTGCTGGGAGGGCGGCACTATTGGGGACAGTCTGATTCACGGCTTGTCCAAAGCCAACCACAGGGGAAGCCACGCTCAAGGACATCTTCCAGCTGCCAGTGAAAGGCGAGTGTCTCCTAGCAACCAGATTCCAGTGGCTTCCTGTCCTGGGAGCCAGCCCCTGTGCTCACTGCTTTATTGCCTAAGGTTTTGTATTTTGGCCTTTCTGATCATTGCATTTATTCTAGATTCTGAAACTTTGGAATAAGGTCTGATCCACAGGCTAGTTGCAGAGATTAGAAGTGAGAAACTATTTCATTCAAAACATCCTTTCAGCAACCACTCATGACTTTCATGGTTTTAGCCTAAAAAGGGTGAATACATTTTTTAAAGATTTCATATATATCAGAGCTGTTGGTTTGAAAGATACTTAAAATGGAAAAAACGTACATTCTTTCCATCAAATAATCAAAAAGTACTCAGACCTTTTCAAAAGAGATGCACTATCATTCAAAACCTATTATAGCAATAAACTTTAACTTGGCAAATTCACAGATGCAGAAAGAAAGGCAAGTCAAATTTGAAGAAAATGGTTCAAGGTCCTTAAAAGTGTTGATGGCTTAAAATTATGTCTGCTGCAACAGGGGTTGAGCATCTATTCGCTTGCTGTTCTTTCTAGAGATTTCTAAGCTCAATTTTAAGGTACATAGTGCTACATTTTTACTTCTATGAAATTGAATTCGAACAGGTGACATTGCTTTTTTAGTTTTTCCTTGATTTTATCAAACATTCATCAAGACATTTTCCTCATCTATTTAAAAAAATTATCCAGATTTCATAGTGAAAAGCTCAAAACTAGCTGTAAGTATATCCTTAACTGCAAAAATCCCATAAACATGAATTAAAAGTCTGATTACTTTTCTCTTTCAAAAATGAAAACTCAGAGACAGAAAAGAGTCACATGTGTCAGAGGACTGGCAAACCCCAGGACTCTTTCCCAGCAAGGCCACCAAGGCCTGCTACTGCCCTAGATTCCTGAGCTGTCAGCGGAGGCCTGGAGTCCCGGATTCTGCGTGTATGCGGGCAGCTTTGTGTCTGTGGACTCAAGAGCTCTTCCAAGGTATCCCTCATTTCCTTCCTCTTTCTCTCCCCCTCTCCCAGCAATAACAGTCCCGAAGTCACAAGTCAAAGATTAATTCTAAGTGTTTTGGCTGTGGAGTTTCACTAAGCCTAAGACTGATGAGCCCTTTCTTCTCAGGAAAAGCATAGCATTTACCAGAGAGTGGCCAGTGGCTTTCATCTTTCATCAGCCGCTTCTGAAATTTATCCCGGGATGGAGTTTTCACTAAGGGGATGTTGAGCACTCCCTAGAACAACTCCTGGGATCCTTAGTTTCCTCTTCCAGGATTCTGGATTTATTTGTTTCAAGGGTGCAGAATTAATCACGTGGTTAAGGCAGAACACTCCTGCGTTACTCTCACTCACTAAATAACCTTGTACATGGACCAAGGATTTCCGTATGGTCTCAGGCTGTTCTTTGTTCCCTGAAATGGTCAGAACACCCATCAAGTATCTTGGGAGAAAGGTATCTTTAAAGTCCATTAAAACCTTTTGGTTAAAAGGAAAAACGGATCTGCCACCCACTTGTCCGAGTTCTGCTTCCCTAGTCTTTAACTGACATGTAAATCTGCTCACTTGATGTTTTAATACTACATGAGGTAAATTCAGCTTAATTGTATTTTTCCAAAGGGGAGAAAAAGTAACTCTGACTTCTGTAGGCCTTTTCAGACATCTGTTTGTAGTAGTGGAAGGAGCTGAGGACAGAAAAGGCCCTGGGAGCCAACCTGAGTCTCACTTGCCTCAACCCAGCATTCTAATCACTGCACAAGATTCAAGCTCATTCAAGAATAATAGGCCTGGGTCCCAGCCTTAATCATTTCCATTTTCATCACAGTTTACATAATAATTGTAAACAACCAAGTTGATTAGTGTCTCTATAAAGCCAAACAGATTGGGAGGCAGTGTAGAGGAGTGCTAACTGCATAGGTTTTTACATTCCCATAGACCTGGGTTAAATTCCCAGCTCTGTCACTTACTAGCTGTGTGACCTTGGGGAAGCCACCAGACATCTCTGAGCCTCATAATTCCTTACCTGTAAAATAGGGGTTTTGATAACTACCTGTGTGAAGATTAGTATGAGGATGAAATGAAACAATGTGTGCAAAGGATTTAGCATAGTGTCTGCAACTACTGTTTATTGAATAATAAATTATAATACACACAACTTTGATATGTGTGGTATATTAGATTATCTTATCAATTATCTGTTACTTAAGTACAAAGTACCGTGCTGAGTGGTGTAGAGATCCCTCAAAATTTTGGACTCTCTCTTTCTTCAAAAACTTTATAGTCCAGTTGCTAATCAAGGAAACATAGAAACCCATAGAAACTCACAGTTGTGGCACTAGACACAACTTTTCTTGGAGTGCTGTCCACTCTCAATAGAGTCAAGTCCACCCCTGAGACTGACAGTGTCTCGATTATTGTCTCATGGGTCAGCCCTGAACCACTACTGCAGTCAATGAAATAACAATCAACATTCATCCAACAATATGTATTGACCTACTATGTGCCAGGCCTGTGCCAGGTGATGGATATGTCAGTCTTCCTGGAGTTTACTCTAAGAAGCATTTGGGGTCTGTTTTAAGCATTCTATATGAGTTAACTCTTTTAACCTGTCAACAAAACTAGGAGGGAGATATTAGTAACGGTCCTATTTTACAGGTGAAAAAACTAAGCACAGAGAGGTTAGATAACAAGGCCACACAAGTAATACACAGCAGAACTGGAGCAGAACAAAGCCAAGTGATTCTAAGGACTGCTCTTCTAACCCCCATACCTCCTGCTTCCTGACAGCATCTGGTCATAGGAGGGGACTGTTGCATGCCTCTGGCTTCGTTCCTTTATTCCTCTTTTTGAAGATGGATTTCCTAGCCCACAGGATTGGGGCTTCACTCTTTCCTTTCCTTTCAGTCCAAAGACCTCAGAAGGAACTCTGAAATCCCTATGGACACTAACCAAGCTGTGTGTCATCAGTTATCGTATTTAAGCCAATCTCTCTTACTTTTTTGCGTAAGAGTTATAAACATACTCTGATGCATTAAAAAGATCTACCTTAGGGGAGGGTTACTTCATGATCTAATAAAACAGATTTCTAAGTTGAAAGCTCTTGCAGCCTTTGAAGTATTATTTAAATTGTCCTAGACACAAATTACATATAAAATTGAACTATCACCTTATAGCTGAATGAAAATTAATATGCTTCTCTTGATTTCTACGCTTAAGCATAAATTTCCTTACGTACAATACTCCTGAATTCGGAGTATTGAAAATCTGAACCTTTTTCTCTGCCCAATCTTGTATCTCTTGCAATAAAAAGTGAAGAACACAAACCATCAGTAATAACCAGCATGGAGGAAAAATGTTTACTCAGAGCCTAACATCACTTCCTTTCCTAGTTCTTCAACTGTTAGAGAAACAATTTGAGAAAGACAAATAATGTGGAAAAAAATTGCCTCATATTTGTAAATGGAAAACACTGTAAAAGAAGGAAAATGGCTGCCCCAATAGTTTTAGGACTTAATTTTTTTTAAGGGATGAGCGCAATCCTTCATATGTTCTTTTCAGAATGTGGACCATCCTGGGCACACAGAAGACTATTAGACAGGCTCTAAGTTTTGTCCATGGTTAGCAAACGACATACGAAAAACTAAATTGCTCCCTTGAAGTTGAAATCAAAGAGCCCTCACGAGCAGCCTGATACATATCCGAATGGAGAGCACACACATGCGTGTGATGGAGGCGATGGAGAGAGAGGGGCTGTTTTAAACCAGGACAGATTATCAAATCCTAATGTGATTATGCTGGAACATGAAACACACACACACATGCATGTACACATACACACTCGCTTGTAAAAAACACCTCCGACATTCTTCAAAGCCAAAGTTCAGAAGAACACGTGCTATGGACGTAGCAACAGTAATTTCGAAATCGCTCCTTTTATGAGTCCATTCCTCATCTCTTTTATTATGTTGATACACTTTTTAGGAAACAACAGAGAAAGAGAAATATGAAGCTGGAGACAGAAAATTTAATTATAAAACAAAGCCACCCACCTTGCTTTCAGGGTCAGGAAGTACAATGGCCTTCTCTTGCAGCAAGAATGAACTTAACACCCATGTGTTAAATGATCACATATCTATTTAAAAGAAAAAGAAATAGTTTTTTAAAAAGAAATAAAAGCTGCAATTTCTCAGTCCTTCTCATAACAAGTCTTACCAAAAAAATAAAAATAAAATAAAAGCAGCATACTGCTCTCTGGCATAAGGCAGAAAGCAGTCCTTAAGTCACTGTTCCCCTGTTTTGCAAAACAAAATAAAACCAAAAGCAGCAGAAAAAGGTGTTGTTTGGCAGGAGGGGAAGGACCTTAAAACACCACCTTGTGCCCTCCCGGGTCCCTCCCAATGTCTTCAGTATGTGCTGTGGAAGCCACACTGCTCAACACCAGTGTCACCATCGGCTGCTTAAATGCCACAAAAGTACACTTAGAAATGAGAGGAAAGTGACTGACACGGATATGTTGAGCCAGCCCCACTGCCACTGGAACAGCCTTAAATGCCCACACAAGGAGAATAAAAAGAAAAGCACATTTTGCAATAGAATAAATTCTTTTTTTTTTTTTTATTGAGACCGCAGAAAGTCACATGACCCTGCAAGGAGCCTTTCAGGAAAGCAACCGAAATGCTAAAGAAAGGAGCGGGGCTGCCTCCTTCCTCCCGCAGCCTCTCCGCCTGTCCTGCCGCGTGTCCGCATTCTTCTGGGCGCATCTGTGGAGCTATTAAGTGGGATAATCCCTCTGGCCTTTGATACATTTCTGGACATGATTATTTCATTACTCGCAGTATATCAGTAGGATCATAATAAAAAGGACTTCTGACAACCTGCCAAGAGTTTTGTGGCCTTGTAAACACAAAAGTGCTCTAATAAAATTTTATTAAGTGTTAAAAAGTCATAAAAAGTGAAATAACATAAACTACAAAATTTACTGTCCTCAGCAAATGCTGAAAATATCTTCCATAGTAAAATTAAATTAGCATGTAATAGACAGAGAAGCAGTGTGGAGTGGATTTAAAAGAGGATCCAGGGAAAATGACACGGTAACCCAATAAGGGTCACGGGGATTTCATTCGGATTTTTCCCCCTAAATGTGAATAAATGTGCTGATTACAGACAAGAGCTGCGGGGTTACTGGAGTCTCACACATTGTCAATACTTTGGAAGAAATAATATATAGCAGATTGTAATGAGCGCGGGGAGACGCAGGGAGCGCGGCGGGGGAGCGGGCGAGCGGAAGGGCGTCCACTAGGGCGCGCTGCGAGACCGGGAATGCCCGCGCCGCGCCCACCGCGCCCTCGCCCCCCTGCACATCATATTTACAGTTACGGTTTTCTTCCCTCTCTCTCGCTCTCTCCTGTGACATTTTCTCCAAATCGGAAGAAAATGCAGTGTAAGTCGAGCTTTGCCGCAGGCAGCCATTGGTCTCCGCTTTCAGATTCGGGGTCTGGGAGTGGGATGAGGGGCCCCCGGCGGCAGAGCTAAACCCCGGGGGACCCGCCGAGGCCCCCAGGCCGGCGCCCGGGGACAGGCTGCCCCGCGGCGGGAGGCCAAGGACTAGCGCGGCGAACGTCCCGCTCCGAGGGCGGCGGGTCAGCGGCCCGGCCGCGGGTTCAAGTGCGTTCCCGGCTTGGACAGCGCGGCTGCGGGAGTGCGCTCTCCCCCGCCCGGCCTGCTCTCCGGAGTTCAGAGGGCCCCGCGGTCCCGGGGACCCTCGCCCCCGCCCTCCCCGCCGCACGGGGCCCGCCGGCTCCGGGTCATTGCCGAGGCGCGCGAGCGGGCACCGGCAGCCGCTTCTCCCGGGCCGCGACCCCGGCCCACGCCCGGGGGTCTCCCCGCGCCGACCGCGGAGGCTCCGCCTGGAACAAGAGCGCGACTTCCTCTCCACGCCGCTCCGAGTGGACTCTGCCATCGGCAGGAAATGGCTCGGACGCGCAGCTGCCCTCGCGTTGCTGAGGAGAAGCGGCTCCCACCGCAGTCTCGCCTCCCCATCCCCCCGAAAGCCCCGCGCAGGTTTGTAAAGAGAGGTGCGAGTTCTGGAGAGTATTTGTCTTCGAGGGAGAAAGACGTTGCTAGCGGTGCCCAGTGAAAGAGGAGTGCTCTGTGGCTGGAGGTGATCGACGTGCCACGTCTTGTTTTGCAGTTCCAAAATGATGCTAACGCTGCCATCTGAGGAGTCAGTACCGGTGTGAGTGAAATAGGAAATAAATGCTCAGCGACCACGTTTCGTGGCGTCATTTTTCCTTAGGAATGTCCAAAGTTTTAAGCTGCACTTAAAAATTAGCTACATTTTGCCAGAAGGAAAATATTTCCTAGGTAAAGCCGTTGATAAAGCCCAGAAGAGATAAGTTAAAGTTACCACATAGATCTTCCAGTTTCCAAGAGAGACTTGCACAGGTTACTAGGGTGAGGACGACTTGTAGTTTTAATTTTCCAGATGGCAAGGGCGTTTGGTTCTGAGTTGGCAAGCTTAATGTACATGAGCAAACGGAGCAACCAGGGGTCTCTTAATAAGCAATGTTCACTTAATACTTCTAGCCTGAAATAGATATGATTAATTCACAGTGAGAGTTATAGTCCCATGTTTTTTATACTTTCTTTTGTTCACTAACAATTAAAAGAAAAACCTGTTTGTTGTCATTTGCAAAGTATTGAATTTGACATATCCTGGAGCAACGGGGTTAAAAAAGCAAACAGGTTAACTTCAGTGTGGTTTGACATTTGCTACCAAAGGCTTTAAGAGCTAATAAAAACAGAATTTAAAAGAATGGATATAAATAATAAAATTCCATTTTCTTTCATTGTGCCTCCCCCCAGGGAAGGGGCAGATGATACTGAGTGGCCTTTGAGCCATTCCCTGCAGACAGCAATTGTGAATGTGATGGGCCAGTGTTGCCTCTGAAAATGTACAGCAAGTATGTTTATGGAAACACAGAAACAAATTTTTTACTATCTAGGATTTTCTTAATAGTGTACGCTAAAAGTTTTGCATTTAGAAATATATGATAAACATTTCCTCAAAAGGAAAAGTTTCAAAAGAAAACTTTCCACTTGTATTATTTTGTTCTGTGTTCATATTTTAGTTTGAAGTTCATCTCTCTTTCAGAAAAATATATTTTATAAATATTAAAGTATTGCAACTATTATTTTTAACTTTCTCCAGCTAGATACATGATTGCTGTAAGTATTTTTGTAAAAAAAATTTTCAAATAATATTAATACAGCCCTTTTCAAGGAGTCTAATGAAAAGAACAGAATGTCCAAGCCTGTAAATGCAATCTATATAAAATTGTGAGATCAAAGCTTTTCATAAAGAGACTTGGAAATTTATACATTTTAAATGAATATAAAAACATATTTTAAAGTAGTTTACCCACACAATTCCTCCCTACCTCTGAAAAAAATTCAGAGACTATTTTCAATCTTATAGAAATTCCATAATCAGGTATAAAAAAATTACCATAATTTATAGTTCTGTCAAAATGGTGGATACTTTTAATGTGTTGTGAAAAATATAGAAGAATATTCTCTGCCCTTTATACGTTTGAGGAACTGGAAAAGACAAGAAGTTTGTCAACGCATATTACTATTGAAATCTGTAAGACCATTAAAATGTGCGAGCAATTATATTCTATCTAAATAGCAGAAATATTTTTTCCAACTGCTTTTTAAACTTTGAAAATGTTATGTGTTTTAATTAGTACCTTTCTTTAAATGTTCTCAATATTTGTATCAGCTATATGATGAAAATTATTGGATTTTGTTCTATTTACTTTCTGCATAAACAGTTGAGAATATTTTAAATTCATCTTCTTTTTATATATATGGGATAAGTTTGAACATGTGCCTTGTTGGAGTAAAAAACAATCCAAGTTCATTTCTCTCTTTCAAACTTGGCATTGATCTTGATCTCATTTTTTATGCACACAAATTACTATTGAAATCAATTTGGACATGCCAGTTTGTACGAAAATTTTAAGACAGTGCAAGTTTTATATGGAAGAATAAATATTAAGGCGTGACATAGCTAATGGCTGAAATTAAATCAGGAGATGCAGCATTCACTCTGGATGATAATTTTAAAGGTAGTTTTGCACTCAGGAAGGATTTTCTTGTGCTCTGTATTTATGAATATCTAAATTATTGTACATTGCAACTTCGAAACTCAATAACCAAATACCAAATTTATGTTCTTTTAAGGTGACTAAGGCTAAGAATATGAGAAGCAGATTGGCTTTATGAAAGAAAGTAAGCATTTAAAATTGTATTTTAAAATATAAACTTAATTTTAGTTCCTGACAGAAATCTTGTGGTCAGCTCATCAGTTTTCCAGATCAGTTTTAAAACGGCATATAAAAACTACCTTTTCCACATTAGAAGTTCATATTTAGGTTTCCTTAACTGCAAAATCACTCTAAAACAGAGTGTTTTATGTGAAGGGCCATTTCATGTGCTGGGTCCATCGGTTACATATGAATGTATAAAAATCTTGTTTAAAGACCAGTAAAAGTGAGGAAATTCCAAGTCGGGCTGGCTAATTCCATTCATAATTCATCCCGAGTGCCTGACTTGAGAAACTTGCAAACAGTTTATAGCTATACATACAAAATAAGTTGACCTGCTGTGTAAGTGGGAAGCAGAGTGAAGTTTGACCTCCCTGCTCAGAGAGGCTTAAATTGATAAAATTATGGAATGTGGGTTAAGCTTTTTGGTTTCCTAGGAATTTTGCAATCTCAATCCTTTTTGGATTTTCACCTTTTGAAAATGTAGACACAGGACAACTTTTTTGTCCTGAGATGAGGTTGGCTTTCACCCATCCATTTCCTTCCCACTTATGCATTTGTTCCATAATTCTTCCAAGTGCAGAGGGACAGAGGCCCTGCCCTGAGAAAATAGCATATGCCATTTCTCTGCCCCACTTCAGCCATCCCCACCCCCAGCCCTCCCTTTATTCTGAGCCTATTGGACAGGAATTTAGTACTGACACATGGTTCAGACTTCTGCATCCACAGCCCTAAGTACTTTTGGGGATTGGCAAGAAATCCATCTAGATTTTGCATTCTGAGCTGGGAAAAACTACTGGAGAATCTCATGCCTTGGTATTGGGGAGCTTCCAGTCTGTCTTTCAAACTTTAAGTAATCCATCTGTTCCCTTTCCAAGGCTGATGCTTTCCTTTAGCTTGCATTTTCAGGAAGATTTTTAAACATTTTCATAGATTTCTTAAACATTCTGAGTGATCGTGATTTTAAACCAGACTAATTTTATGAGTGAAAACTGGTCCAAAGAGAGTCTTTACATAGTAACTTCAATTTGATGTGAACTCAAATGACATTTGTAAAAGAAGATCTTGAAAACATGGGTTTTCAGTGGAAAAGGCTGGCATCTACTTAGAGTAGGGATCCTCAGGACCAGTTAATATCCACCAGACATGCTTCATTAGACCCGAACAGACATGATGCTCAATTACTGGCTCCCCGTTTTCCTGAATGTAGGTCATTTTGGGTCCTTACAATTTGACATTTGAAGGGATTTCCTGTCTTTGAAGTACAACAGTTTGTCACCTGTTTGGCTAGCCTCCTTAAAAGTTGGGGCTCCATTCCTACTTTGAAAGGCTAAGTGACTATTCCCTGTTCCCTGGCTAGAGTTTCCCAGCTTATTGAATGCAGTGATACCTGCAGCTCTGAGCCTCTCCTTTACAAGTCAGCGCCTGCAGATCCTGTGTTCCAAACTTCACTCCTCTAGGTCAGAGAGCCTAAAAGAAAAGCCCGAAGCCATACATTCCCCTGGGTGAAGCCATAAAGAGGTAAGCTTTCATAATGAGGAGCCGTATATCAACATTCACAGCTTTTCAGAACCGGAGTAACTAGTAACTAGTACTCAGGCATTAGAGTCTCATGCTAGAGCAAAACACAGTAACTAGTGCCAAATGTACTATAGTGGGTGAAATCCATTTAAGTAATAAACCAACAAATGTCCTTTTAAGAACACGGTATTATTTTTGCTTAAGAATGGATACTACTTCATCACCTTTTATGGTATGGATATTACAGTTAAATACTTCTAGTGAAAATTTGCTTATTTGGAAAGCAAATATTATTCACAAATGACTGGTGTATTACGAAACAACTGTGAATTGTTTCTAGGAATAGTGGATATGCTTAGTTTTACCAAAGGATACAACATGGGCATGCCAAATCTCTTTATAAACTGTAACACAGCCACAGATGAAAGTGATTTGCATATATTTAAATAAATCTGTTTACCTTTACCACACCCTCCAACTAATCCTTGTGCTTCCACTGCAGAGACTCGACTTCGCTCTGTTTTGGAGAGGCTCACCAATTATTTGAAAGCCTGGGCACAAATAAGGTATCTTCACGGTATCCCTCATCAAGAATGCTGTCATCTTAATATTATGGACTTTGGGGGGCTTTCTTTTCAGAGAGTTGGACACATGTGTATATAAAATTAAGATATTCTGATAAGTGAGGGGAAGAAAGTGAAAATAGATTTCAATACAGTTATAGCTTAAGATCATGATCAAATAGAGAAGAAATTAGACAAATGGAGTGTGTCAAAGGAAGGAGCGTCAGGCCAAATTCTGTTTGTAATTCTTTCATAATGAATTGGAATGCAATTTTGATGACTACGCATTTTCTTTTTGTGGCTACTAATCAGTTTGATCCATTTCATTTCTCTGGAAGAAATTGTAGCCTTTGTAGCAGAGTCTTTCCTACTGAGTTATGCATAGGCACCTTTCAGGTTGCTGTCTAGCCAGTAGCATGTGAATCATCTAGAGAAAACACCTTTAGCAAACACCTTCGCAAAGCATCCATCCCAAGGGCACAGCTCCTGTGTCTCTCACAAAGCAAGTGGCACTACGTCCAGTCAAGGAGGTGGACTCAGATTCATGCATTTGTCTCAGGTTGTTTGGTGACCCTATTCCTAGTTCCGGCTCTTAGCAACTGTGAGCCAAGTGTGTGTAAATGTCAGAATGGAGTCTATGGCTACTAAATGAAAATTCTGTCTCTAGGTACATGCTCCTGTGTCTTTCATGTGGGCAAAATGTTCCAGTCTTCCCTTGATTACATCACAGATGAGATGGGAACCAGACAGGTGGGAAAGGGTGCCGCTGAACAGCTGAATAGCGCCACAAACTCAGAGCACTTGAAAACCCTTTGAAGTCATGCAGCTGCTCTTTCTTTTTTTAACTGTCTTCAGTGAAACTCCAAAACCCCCATAATGTCTACCTTAAAAGCATCAGGAGTATTTTAATTGGGTAATAACCATCCATATTTTCTTTCTGATAAATTAAAAGGAATTAAGAATGAAATTTTATGATGATTATAAACTGCATTACTGACCCAAGGGACAAGAACAATTATGAAAAATATGTCCTGTGTATTTGGCATGAATATGAAACCATTCATCTTAAATACTCAAGCATCTTATTAAAGCTTATAAAATAATATTCATATAATGATGGAAAAACTTACAATCATGATTGATATTATCTCATCAATATTGCAGCAGGCCCCATGCCAAATACTGAAATTGATTTGGTCTTTGCCTGTTGGACTTAGGATAAAAATAAATATATTATAAAAAAGATGAAAGATGGTAAAAGATTTTGTATTTTGGAGATTTTTTTCCCTTTCTCCAATTAGAATTACTAACGATGAGAAGGAAAAGTGGTTTATGAAAAACCTGGAAACCTGATGAATTAGACTTTTACTATGAAATATTGGGGGAGGGTGTGATCAAAATTAAACTTTAATAACCAGCAGCTGTTTGAAGACAAGTTCAGCTTACATGAGTGGGAGCCATTATTTGAGGGTAACCCACTAAGCTTAAATGGGAGTCATCTTTGAGAGCTTTGAGTTAATACTACCCGCCAGCCATCAGGATCAATTAACTCTTGTGGTAAACTTTTTGAATGAGTTGGAGATGACTAGGGAAATTGCCAAAGACAACATTGGCAAAAAATAGGCGTGCTAAATGGCGGAGCTGCCTGTATCAGCATTTTGCTTTGGCCCAGTCCTGCAAAGCCCTAGCAGTTGCCATTCAAACACTTGTTGTTATGTTAGCAAAATTAGGCCCTTCAGAATTGTGGTCCTCAACCCCTGGGCTGTGGACTGGTACTGGTCAGCAGCCTGTTAGCAACTGGGCTGCAGACCCCTCCCCTCCGTCCCTGTTCATGGAAAAATTGTCTTCCATGAAACTGGTCCCTGATGCCGCAAAGGTTGGGGACCTCATGTTCTTAATGCAACCTCACTGTCTTTCACACAGAGAAAGAGTAGGGCAATGTGATTGTCATGTTTTATATATACTTATTGTGCGTTACAGCTGTTTCATCTTCCAAACTGACTCAAAATAAGTTCACGTAGTACCTGGAATAACCCAAAGCACGGACATGTAAAAAGGTGGATTGGTTTACCTGTGCTCGTTGTTGTCACATGATCTGTTTTGCAAGTTACGGATGTTTCCATGCGTGAGCAGGACCACTCGGTTTTCTTGTCTTTGTAAGGAAGAATGCTAAAAAAGAACAGGCATGGGATCAATTACATTGTTAACATTTTTGTAACAATAGCAGTTATTCCCACTGATAATTAAGAGTCCAAAGCATTCCAGC
>CAUYSK010120044.1:0-28966 GCA_963575035.1 Avahi laniger
GAAAGAAATTAATTGGACAACTAAAAATATATAGAAAAAATTAGCCGGGCATAGTGGCGCATGCCTGTAGTCCCAGCTACTCGGGAGGCTGAGGCAGGAGGATCGCTTGAGCCCAGGAGTTTGAGGTTGCTGTGAGCTAGGATGACGCCACGGCACTCTAGCCCGGGCAACACAGTGAGACTCTGTCTAAAAAAAAAAAAAAAAAAAAAAAAAAAGAAATCCATTAGTGGGGCTTGTTGGAACTTTTAAAATAAGTTATGTATGTGGAAATATATTTTTTAAATGACTGCATCCAATTGGCAAACCCAAGCCTTCCTGTTCTCATTTTCCATTGCTAGCCTTTGCTTTAGGCAATTTAGAAGTGTCTAAACCTGTCAAAATTTAAAAGAATGACAAGATGAATGAATTGGATTTTTAGTTCATCCAAGAGAGCAACTGATTTTGGAAACATTTTTATAGATTTAGGTATGTAAGAATAGCTTTTGACAGATGTTTTCTTCTTCATAAGCAATCATCCTGAAATTAAAACTTGTCCCAAAAGAACTATGATGCTTACAATATTCCCACTTTTTAAACTTTAGAAAAATTTGAACAAAACAATGTTATTTATAAATTATTATAAAATAATTACCACACAGATTCCATTACTTTGTTTTTAATTTCTAATTAGGAAAACATCTTAACTGATAATTGTTCCATATTTTCAAACTGAACTCACAAAATGTATATATTAAGTAACTGATTTATTAAATCAGATTTGCCTATGCCTTTACTATTATAATTTGGCAACGTAATTTACTTAAAATATCTTTATTAAGAAAAATACAAAGTAATATCAAAATACAACAGAATTTCTCTCTCAAATTACTGTTATGTAGGAAGAAAAAATAGATTTTCTAAAGAATAAATGCTTCAGTTTACTTTAAAGTCTGTCCTCTGGGAACTTTTAGAAATCAATGGAATAGGGAGAATAAAAAGTAAACTGTGAAATAGAACAATTTTATATGGCTATATAAACCAATCACTTTTCAAGTGATTGACCGAAGGATTATTTTAATATGTTTAAATCAACACTATTATAGAGTTAAGGGAAGGCTAAAGGTGATTTTTTTTTATTTTAAATGAGCAAATAATGATTTTTAAATAGTCCTTTTTGCTTTCGGGCCAGTACTTATTTGCAAATGTATTAACTACATGCAATTCTTAGTTGTATACATTCTTCTACGTTGGGTAATGTCGTAGACTTTTTGGTTAATGTCATCAGTGTTTCCAGTACCTTTCACTGTAACAAGCCAAACTAAAATTGAATGAACCAATCCATTTTATTATTCTTAGGGATTCTGTGAATTGGAGATTCAGAAAGGGGACAGTGAGGACAGCTTTCTCACCTTCACGACACCTGGGGCCTCAGCTGGAAGACTTGAATGACCCCTTGCAAATATGGCATGAATAGCTGAGTTGAAATACTGGGAGCTGGAGGATTCACTTCCAAGGTGGCTCGTTTTACTTCCATGCCTGGCTCCTACTGGGTGGCCTAGGGTGGGGGCTGTCTACTGGAGTGTTCCAGCAAACACTGTGGAAGCTGAATATCATATATGACAAAGCTTTACTGTCCAGCTTCCACAGTGCTTGCCGGAACACTCTCTCTAGGAGCTCTGAATCACAGCACTCCATTTTATGCTGTCTATCTACCTAACTTAATTGTTGGTGTGTCTCGAACATTGCAGTATTTTAACATTGTTATGCATTCTTATCCCCACATAGTTACTATTCACTCTTTTTTCCTCTTAAAAAGTGTTTTTGCCAGACATGAAAGTTTTCCACAGAATTTTTTTTTGAAGAAACTATCTGTTCATTAAATACTTATCTTAAAATCTTCTTTTTAGTTTATTTCATTCTACAAATTTTATCATTTCACTTTAACTTCAAAATTTCCTTTAAACAGTTGAATATTTTAAAATAAGAAGGACATATTTATTGTATGTCCTTTTGGATGCTAAATTTCAGGGATTAAGAGATACAGCACATGTTACCTTTCTGCAAAACTTTGTGATGACGGAACAGAAGCAAGGTAGACACAGGAAGTGCCCAAGACACAGGAAGTGTTCAGATATGAATCTCATAGGGAGAAGTAAGTTTTGTTTGATATGTTAATAGATAATTTATAAAAATAATGCTTATAGACTCATTCCAAAAGGACAAATCACATGAAATAGATAATTTAACAAGAAACTCCAATGCAAGTAATTATAAATATGATTTTACATGTAATATAATTAAATGGATACGTAAAAATACTCATTTCTCCCTGAATCATGTTTCCAGATACCACTCTACCTTCCTAAGTGTTTGGTTCTCTTAACTGATCCCATTTACTCTAAAGCATTTTGGTAATTGTAGAGAAATAGATTTCATCTGCTAAAGATATATTTTCCTGACATCAATGGCTTTCCTTCCGTTTCCTCTTATCCTCTTATAAAGTCCTCTTCATTTTCCTAATCTGAAACCTACTCTTCCTTCAAATGCTAGCTCCTCTCATCTACTTGGGCCTTGTCTTGCTTAAAATATGTCAAGATTTTCTCTGTCTTCTGAATTAATAAGGTATACATTGTATATACTCCTCTTGACATATATAAACTGATAATTGTTATTTCTCTGTTTTTCGAAAACATCCTGCCTTTATCATAGTGAATAGTGAATTATTTCTGTCAAGACCTACAAATCATAAACTATTTCTAAAAATCATATTGAAAAATTATATATAGAAAGAGTTCATCTAAAATTCTTAATTACCATTTTTTGCAATTTACGATAATTTATAGATACATAAAATTGAAATGATGCGTAAAACTGATTTGATGATACATCACTATGATGACTTGAGTGGATATACATTTGCTTTCCATTTTTTTAACCCATATAATGACAGCAAACAAACATGAAAGTAAATGACTCTATTATTTATAAGAGAAAAATTATTCTTTAGACAAGGAAAGATGTTAATAAATTCCTAGAAGAAAGAGATCAGGAGGGGATAATGAATGGAACAGCCTGAAACATGCTCGTGAGGAGGTAACAGTGAGGAAGATTCCCTAATCTAGCCGGTGTATCTTCTGAGTCTTTGCATTTGACATTTGGAAGTAAAGTGAGGGGCAGAAGAGGGGAGTGCGTTAGCCAGTATGGTCCTTTCCCCATTGCATTTCAACATTTGTTTTTAGCCATGCTCTTACATTTTTGACTTTTTTGCTATTAAACTGAATATCTTTTATTTCTTATCTTTCTCCTGTGGCACTGCGCTATACCTGCTTAGCATATGTGTGTTCTCCTCTCTCTTAAGCACACATACGTGTAAGCGCATACAGTCTTTGTTGATTTGCTTAGATCTCCACTTTAGGTCCAGCACGCTATACCCAATGCTGGCAATACTGACTGCTCATGGCTCTTAGCCCTCCGTTGCAGGGGACTCCCTCAGCCAAGTGTATGACCCCTTGGAGAGGGCAGTGCTTTGTAGAGGGCACCTGTGTCTGGGAACGGTTCCTTGTTGTTTTTCTCAAGAACATGTCTGTGGCCTTGCATGCAAGTCCAGGGCGCCCTCACCCTGCAAACAGGAGGGGCTAGAGAGTTTAGATGCAAACATCTGCCCACAGGAGACGAAACAGCAAGGGACACAGACGTGTTGAGTCGGGACAGTGTGGAAACAAAGAAATTACAGTGGGACAGTTGCCAAACAGACTGTGTTATACATAAAGCAACTACAGCAAGAGCTTTTGCTGCAGCCTTATACCGTCTTTGTGTGTCTGTGTCTTTTTGTAAGGGCTGCAGTTGTGTGTCTGCGTCTTTTTGTCTCTGTGCTCATTCCTCGGTCTCAAGATACGGGCCACGTCAGTGCATGGCTAATAATGAGCTGCTATGGAGACACAAAGGCATGGCCCCCTTCTTTCAGCTCCATTCAACTCTGAAGTGCCGGCCCGGTTTCAGTGCTCCTCATAAGATTGGAAACGGTCTCATTTGTAAACTTGGTTTCCAAATGTCCAATCCTCATCTCCTAGAAAGCATATTACCCAACAGCACTCCACAATAAACCCTTAAAAAAACAAGTCATCATCATTCTAAGATTTTTCTTCATCTAAGATGGCTCTCAGAATGTTGTCTTAGGACCAGTGGATCTCAAAGTTCCTTTCAGAGAATTTTCAAGGTCAAAATCATTTTTCTAACAGTACTAAGCTTTTATACACCTCTTTCACTCCTAGCTTTCCCATATGTACGGTGGAGTTTTCCAGAAGGTGTCTGACATGTGGTGACATTATTGTTCTGATGATAAATGGAATGTTTCCTTTTATATATTTCTGTTTTCTAAAATATTATAAGTTAGTAGGTTTAGGGTATAACCTGTGCTTTTTCAGAGATTAACTCTATTTTCAGTATTTCAATTTTAATCTATCTATCAGTCATTATCTGGCATATCAACTGTAATCCCTGTAACATTGTTATTATCCAATATCTTATTATTTTGAAATTCCAAAATTTTCTTGTTGCCTTGTTTCACAAAAATATTTTAATAGATTTTTGCAAACAATTTCAATAATCTTATATGAAACTCATTACTTTTATATTTATTAACTCATTCAAATATAAAATTTATTTATAAAATACTTTACTTATATTGAAGGATGTATCACTGGCTTAATAAAAGATTAGAAAAGTCAGAGTCTCAATGTACAGCTGTACCACCCACATATAAAAATGCTGAGAAAAACAGACAAAACTGACATATCAAAGAATTCTCTGATGCATATAAGAAAGAAGCTGTACAAAATTGAAAATGAGAAAAAAAATTATGAAAAATTTAGCTTCTCTTGTCTTTGTAAATATTAATAATTTATCAGATTGTGTCTTATGCAACAGAACATATTTGCATAGTATATGATGCTGGTTAAGTTTATGATTCAGTATTTAAAAAATAAAATAAAAATACAAATGATAAATGTAGATTTGGTAAGCTCTTACACAGCCAACAATTGTTTGTTACATCTTTTCAACTAGAAATGAAGAAGCCAGAGGAGCATCTCGCAGGGTCAGTTGTCATTGGCCAGAGAAGCAACACAGCAGCTGAGAGACTAATAATGCACTGTGCAGTTGACACTGCTGAAAGTGTGCGGAATGGAAAAATCAGTAAAGCAAATCATGGTGCTGCTGCTCCTCAGTAATACAGTAACTTGTCAAATTAAAGATTTAGCTACAAAGAGCAAGTTAATGTCTGACCTATGGATGGATTTAAAAATGGGTCTGGACTTGCTTCCATTTTGCTTGCTTCCATTCAGTGTCCATCCCAAATAATTGCTGAAGATTGTGTGTGTGTGTGTGTGTGTGTGTGTGTGTGTGTGTGAATGCTCAGCAACAATAATAAAAAGGAGTACTGACATAATGAAATGTTGAGTACTTTTTAAATCTGATTTATTCTAGAACAAGCCCGTTAACGTTTGCTCTGACTGTGCTAAAGCAATGTGGGTAAAACTTCTGGTCCCTTAGCACAAAGCAAGGCAGTGACATTGCACTGTTAGTAGCTGTTGTATTCTTTGCTGCCACACACTGACTGATTTTTTAAAATTCCAATTTCACTTAAGAATGTCCTTAAAGAGAATGAATATTGTTGAATTTTATCTGGGCACTTGTGAGTGTATGACTATTTTTTTATAAGTTAGGATATACTTTAAAATAACTAAAAGAGTGGAATTGGAATGTCCTTAACACAAAAAAGGAAATGACATGCATTTATTTTTTAACAGGTCTAGTGAGATTTAATTGACATACCAGGAACTGCATATATTTAGGGCATGAAGTTCAATAAATTTTGACATATGTATGCACCTGTGAAACCATGGTTACAATCAAATAATGAACAAATCTATCAGACTCAAAAGGTTACCTATGCTGCTGAATAATCACTCTCTCCTGCCTTTCCATGATACCTGTCCCACTCCCTGATCCCTGGAGTAAAGCAATGATTTACTTGACCATAGTGTAGATTGTATTTTCCACAATTGTATGTAAGAACAATCATAGAGTATGTGCTTTGATCTTTTTTTCACAGCATAATTTTCATATTCATCCATGTGTGTATCAACATTTCATTCCATTTTATTGCTGAATACTATTCCTTTGTATGTTTATACTACACTTTGTTTATCCTTGCACCTGTAATGGACATTGATTATTCAAAAAATTTTTGCAGTTACAAATAAAGTTATGAAAATGTGTATACAAAATTTGATGGTACATACGCTTTCATTTTTTCTTGGTAAATACCTGGAAGGTGAATGCTAGGTCACACAGTAGGTGTGAGCTTAACGTTTTAGAACACTGCCAAACTGTTTTTTGCAAAGGGATTGTACAATTTTTACATTCCCATTAGCAATGTATAAGAGTTACAATTCCTCCGCATTGTCACTAACACTTGTTATAAGTCCTTTCAAATTTAGACATTCAAGTAGGTGTTTAGGGATATCGCATATTATACTTTTAATTTGCATATTGCTAATGAATATTGATGTTGAGTATCTTTCCATGTGCTCGTTTGCCATCTGTATATCTTCTCTGTTGAAGTATCTTCTCAAATCACTATTTTTTATTTGATGGTTTTGTTTCTTAAAGTAAATTTTGAGAGCTTTTAATATATTCTAAATATGTCTTTTATCAGATGAGTGATTTGAAAATATTTTCTCTCAGTCTATGTCTTGCCTTTCATCTTATTAATGATGTATTTTATATATTTTTTTAAAAATTTATTTTTAATTATGGGTACATAATAGTTGTATACATTTGTAGGATACAAGTGATGCTTTGACAACAGGTATACTATATGAGTTAATCAAATCAGGGTTATTGGGGGATTCATAGAATTTTTTAATTTTGATGAATGCAATTATATATTTTTTCTTCTTTAAGAAACTACCTCTTTGCAGGCCATCAATCACTGCCATCCATGGATCTAAACTGGACAGTTATCAAGCTGGTGGGGGCTGACAATCATCACTGCCTGCAAGTGCAGGGGAGCTGCACTTAAGCTGGCATCTGCCAACAAGCATTGTCATCCAAAGATCTGAGTGGGTAAGCCCTCAAGCTGGCTATAGAAAGCCACTTGGGGGTGTGGACAAGGCTGCACTGAAGTCAGCGCCAACCAACAAACCAACACTGTTACCTGTAGGTCTGAGTGGGGCAGCTCTTAAGCTGGCTGGGGCAGACAATCACTGCAGCCCCAAGACATGGGCAGAGAAGCACTCAGGTGCCCATAAGCTGAAAGACGTCACTATCCATGGATCTGAGGGGGTCAGCACCAAAGCCAGCATGGGCCGACAATCACAGGTGCTGGCAAAACTAGGTGTGGCATTCACTCACTTTGCAACACAGGGACTGAAAGTGACAACCACAGGGGAAAAGTGACACAGGAGATAAATGAGAGCAGCAGTATTGAATGCTCACAGTGCATCCACCCATCTTGTGCTAGGTCATTCTTTCAGAGTGGACACACATGTGCCATGCAAGGACCTTTCCTACTTAGGACAGTTCCCAGCACACGAGAACAGGTAAACTGCAAACTTAGCTGTCTTGAGCTGTGAGAAGAGGTGTCAGATGAGAAGGAACCAAAATAAGAACTCTGGCAATATGAAAAAAAAAAGCTGTTTCAAAAACCCTAAAGAATCTCCAGAAACAGACTCCAACCTAAAGGAAATTGTCTAAATGTCAGAGATGGAATTCTGTGTATGGATGGCAAATAAGATGAATGAGATTGAAGAGAAGGTTGAAAATCAACACAAAGAAGCCAAAAAATATTTAAAGACATGAATAAAGAATGAAAAACTTGCTAAATAGAGAAGATAGAAAAATAAATAACAACTTAAAAAATGAAAGAGTCATTCAGGAAATTTTGAAATACAGCAGAAATCTTCAACAACAGATTAGACTATTTAGAAGAAAAAAATTCATGTCTTGAAGACAAGACACTCAAACTAATCCAGTCAGTCAAAGATATAGAAAAAAGGATAGTAAAGAATGAGCAATCACTCAGAGAAATATGGGACCATACATTTGGGACAATAAAAGAATCAGGTATCCCTGAGGGAGAAGATGAAAAAGCAAAAAGCATGGAAAACCTATTTGAAGAAATTATTGAGGAAAACTTTCTTAGTATCCCCAAAGATTTACATATACAGATACGAGATGTTCATCAAACACTGGAAAGATTTATAACAAATAGAACATCTCCAAAACACACAGTCATCAACCTAGCCAAAGTCAAAATGAAGAAGAAAATTCTACAAGTTGCAAGATGAAAGCAACAACTAACCTACAAAGGAAAACCCAGCAGGCCAACAGCAGGACCTTATATGGCAGAAGGAATTGGGACCCAATTTTTCATCTTCTTAAACAGAATAACTGCCAGCCAAGAGTTTTGTATCCCATAGATTAAGTTTTATCAATTATAGACAAATAAAGACTTTTCCAGACAACCAAACACTAAGGGAATTTGTCACGACTAGACCTTTCCTACAGGAAATGCTCAAAATTTCACTATATAGGGAACAGCACAGTAGATACCCACCAGCATAAAAACAACCAAAATTTAAAGCATACAACCCAAAAATAACACAAGGGGAAAACAAAACAATAAGGTATTATCCAACATGATGAACAGAACTGTACCCCACGTATCAATACTATCACTGAATGTCAGTGGTCTTAATACTGAACTTAAAAGACATGGACTGCCTGAATGAATGAAAAAGCATAAACCAAGTATATGCTGTCTCCAAGAAACCTATCTGTCTCTCAAGAACATGTACAGACTCAAGGTAATAGGATAGAAAAAAATATTTCACACCAATGGAAATTTAAAAAGAGCAGGCAGAGCCATTCTCATATCAAATAAAATAGACTTAAAATCAACAATGGTAAAAAAAAAAGATACAGATAGTCATTATTTAATGGCAAAGGGAGCAATTCAGTAAGAAGGCATAACAATCCTAAATATATATGCACCTAACGCAGGAGCTCCTACATTCATAAAACAAATTCTACTAGACATAAGCACAGAAATAAAACAGTAACATCATAATTGTGAGGGACTTCAACACCCCAGTGAAAGAACGGAAAGATAACTGAAGCAGAAAATCAAGAAAGAAACACTGGACTTAAACAGGACTCTAGAACAAATAGACCTAACAGACATTTATAGAACATTGTACCCCCAAACTACTCAATATACATTCTTCTCATGAACACATGGGACATGTTCCAAGGCTGATCATAACTTAGGTTACAAACTAAGTCTCAGAAAATTAAAGAAAAATAGAACTCATACCATACATCTTCTCAGACCACAGTGGAATACATTTAGAAATCAATTCCAACAGAAACTCTTAAATCTCCACAAAGTCATGGAAACTAAACAACCTACTGCTGAATGATCCTTGGGTCAATGATGAAATTAAGATGAAAATCAAATGATTCCTCAAACTGAATGACAAAGGGGATACTAGGTTTCAAAATCTATAGGAAACAACAAAAGCAAACCTAAGGGGAATTTCATAGACTTAAATGCCTGTATCAAAAAGATAGAAAGATAAAAAATTATCAATGTTATATCTCAAGTAACTAGGAAAAGAAGATCAGAGAAACCAAAATCAGCAGAAGAAAAGAAATAACAAATCTCACAGCACAATTAAGCAAAAGAGAAATAAAAAAAACAATATAAAGGATCAATGTAACAGAAAGATATTCCTTTGAGAAGATGAACAAAATCAATAGACCATCAGCCAAATTAACCAGAAATAGGAGAGAAAAGACTCAAATAAGCTCAACCAGAAATGAGAAAAGATACATTACAACTGATAACACAGAAATACAAAATATCAACTGTGAATACTTTAAAAAACTTTATGCACACAAACTGGAAAACCTAGAGGAAATGGATAAATTCCTGGAAACACACAACCTCCCAGGTCTGCATCAGGAAGAAATAGAAATCCTGAACAGACCAATAATGAGCAGCAATATTGAACCAGTAATGGAAAACAAACAAACAAAAAAAACTTGGAACAGATGAATTCCCAGCCAAAATCTACCAGATCTACAAAGAACTGGTACCTATCCTACAGAAATTAATAAATAGCATTGAGAAGGAGGCAATCCTTCCTAACTAATTCTGTGAATCCAATATCATCTTGAAAGCAGGCCAGAAAAGGACACAACAAAAAGATAAAACTACACACCAATATCTTATAAATATAGATGCAAAAATCCTCAGAAAAATAACAGCAAACAAATTCAACAGCACATCAAAAAGATACTTTGCAATGATGAAGTGGATTTCATCGTAGGAATGCAAGAATGGTTCAACATACACCAATCAATAAATGTGATTCAGCACATAAAGAGAAATAAAAACAAAGATGATATGATCATCTCAATAGATGCAGAAAGTATTCAATAAAATCCAGCACCCTTTCATGATAAAAATCCTGAACAAACTAGGCATAGAAGGAACAAATCTCAAATTTATAAAATCCATATATGACAAACCCACAGTCAACATCATAATAGACAGGGAAATGTTGAACGCATTCTCCCTAATTACTGCAACAAGGCTGCCCACTGTCTCCACATCTGTTCAACATAGTAGTGGAAGTCCTAGCCGGAGCAGTCAGGCAAGAGAAGGAAATAAAGGCTATCCAAACCAGGAAAGAGGAGGTCAAATTATCCTTGTTTGCTGATGATAAGATCTTTTTGTATCTAGAAAACCCTGAAGACTCTACCAAAAGACTTCTAGAATTTAAACAGAAAAGTTTCAGGTTACAAAATAAATGTACCCAAATCAGTAGCATTTCTATATACTGATTATGATCCAGCTGAGAGTCAAATCAAGGATTCAGTACCATTTACAATAGCTAGAAAGAAAATAAAATATCTAGGAATATACTTATCTAACAAGGTGAAAGGTGTGTACATGGAGAACTACAAAATAATGATGAAAGAAATTGTATGTGTCACAAACAAATGGAAAAACATCCTATGCTCATGGATTGGTAGAATTGACATTGTTAAAATGTCCATATGGACCAAAATGTTTAACAGATTCCACCCAATCCCCATCAAAATACCAATGTCATATTTCCCAGATATGGAAAAAATAAACCTAAGCTTCATTTAGAACCTAAAAAGAGCCTGAGTAGCCAAAGCAATCTTAAACAAAAAGAACAAATCTGGAGGCATCACATTATCGGACTTCCAATTATGCTGCAAGTCTATAGTGACCAATACAGCATGGTACTGTCATAAAAGTAGAGACATAAATGAATGGAACAGAATAGAGAGCCCAGAAATAAAACCATTTACCTACAACCATCTGATCTTTGACAAAGCAGACAACAACATGCACTGGAGAAATGAAATCCCACTCAAGAATGATTCTGGAAAAACTGGATAGTCACATGCAGATGAATGAAACAGGACCCCTATCTCTTGCCATATATAAAAATTAATTCAAGATTGATAAAAGACTTAAATGTAAGATGTGAAAACATAAAAATTCTAAAAGAAAAAATAAGAAAAACTCTTCTAGGCAGCATAAATTCTTAAGCAAGGAATTTATGACTTAAGACCCCAAAGGCAAATATCACAATGAAAAAATAAATAGAATAGACTTAAATTAAAAATCCTTATTCAAAGGAAATAATCAACAGAGAAAATACAGAAAGGGAGAAAATATTTTCCAACTATGTATTCATTCAAGTGCTAATATCTAGAATCTACAAAGAACTCAAAAAAAATAAAATCCCGTTAGAAAGTGGGCAAAAGACATGAGCATAATTTTTCAAAAGAAGATAAACTAATGGCCAGCAAACAACGGAAAAAATGCTCAACATCACTAATCATCCGGGAAAGGCAAATTAAAATCACCTGAGATATCACCTTACCTCTGTCAGAATGGCCATTAATAAGAGTCAAAAACAGTGAATGCTGGCATGGATGCAGAGAGAAAGGAACGCTTATGTACTGTTGATGGGACTGAAAATTGGTACAACCTTTATGGAAAACATGTATGGAGATTCCCCAAAGAAATAAATGTAGACTTATCATTTAATCCATCAATCCCACTACTGAGTATCTTATCTAACAAATGTAAAGAAGTCATTTTATCAAAAAGTCAACTGCATGCGAGTGTTTATCGCAGCACAATTTACAATTGCAAAGATGTGGAATCAACCTAAGCACCCATAATTCATGAATTGATAAAAAAAATGTGATATAAATATACCATGGAGTACTATTCAGCCATAAAAAATTAAGCAATGTCTTTCAGCAACTTGGATAGAACTAGAGACCATTATCCTAAATGAAGTATCTCAGGAATGGAAAAACAAACAACCCATGCACTCACTAATATTGGAGGTAAAAGATGGGTGCACATGTACACAAGGAGACATGAAGTACATAGAAAACCAAGAAGGGGGAAGTTGGAGGAGGGTGAGGATTATAAACTTACTTATCAGGCACAACGAACACTGTTTTTAGGCACACCAAAAGCCATGGCTTAAGCATTATATGAGGTATGCATGTAACAAAAACATTTGTACCTACTTAATATTTCTAAATTAAAAAAATAACTAAATAAATAATATAGACAAAAAAGAAACTACCACTTGTTATATTTTGGTATGGTATCAAATAAGAATAACTAAAATGATCAAATATTACTATAAAATACTATAAGATTACAATTTCTTCATATGCTTCAAACAAAACATGTTTGATGCAGAAACAGATATGGGAATTCAGGGGTCTTCTATTAAGCTCAACATCAAAGTGACTTATAAAAACATAATTCAAGGCCAATGATCTATTATTTTTGGTTTTAGAAAATGCAATTATCTTTTATAAAATATATTTTATATTAGTATGTGGTAGACTTATTATTATTTTAAGGAAATTTATACATACATATTTTTAAAGGTTTTCTCAGTCCAACTTTCCAATACAGTAAGTATTAATAGATATGCTCCATATAAACAAATTTAATTTTGGTGTCAATAGTTTACAGGTATAAAGGATTCTAAGACTTTATATCATATTAGTGTTTAATATGAGACAAATAACAAAACGATATGAAACGTAGTTACCCTTGTTTCCCTTCTACTCATGAGGAAATTATTTCTCAGATAAGTCAATAGTGTGTTCAATATTATGCATCTAGAATATGGTAGAACTTGAAATTTGACCAAGACTTTGATTTAGGGAATAGTTTTGGAGAATAATGGGAAATAAAATGTATAAAGGAAAAATAGACTTAAAATAAAACAAATCGTGTATTGAAATCTGATCATGAAGAAGAAGAAGATCATATATTAGAACCTATTTTTTTAATGTGTAAAGTGCTTTCAGTAAATTTATGTACTTTATTTCCATATCTATTCTGTTGTACTTTCTGGGAGATTTTATTTTTAATGTTTTGATTTGTGAATTATTGTTTATTTTATTTTGTTATTTTTAGATTTTACCTTCACGGTTTCTTTGAGAGAACTTAAGGCACAGTATCATTTGTTTGAAGCTGCTGATTGCTTAAGGAAATTGTAAAGGGCCTTTTTCTTTAAGATTACTTTGTTATTTATTTTCTTCTATCAATTTATCTTTTCTTTAAGTATTCTCCTTCCATCTGGCAAACTAAGTGCTCTAAGCTTCTGAGAGCTCGGTACAACAGGTGTCTGGAAAGCTGACAATTCCTTCTTCAAACTTCATCTTTCAACATTATTTTCTTGATCAGCTTAAATCTTGTTTCATTGCTTTGATATTCTTTTTAGTTTGCAGATTCATAACTTGTCTTTAATAATTTATTAAAAGAAAAAATGATAAAATGATTTCTGCTTCTTGCAAATATATATATTTTGATACATATTTTTAGGTAATGTGCCTTTTCTGAAATGAATATGATTTGGGGGTGGCATTATAATTATCATAAATCTTGCCATTTTCTCATGGATTTTATCATTCATTATGCTTGCTTTTTGTGAAATTTTCTTTAAAGATTATCTCATTAAAAATATATATTGAGTTCTTACTGAATGCCAGACACCAATCAAGCATTAGAGAAACCATAGTGACAGTGACTATGTCTCTACTTTGAAAGGGCTACATTCAAATAATGATAGGCAAAATAATTTATAATAAAAAAATTGGATAAATAGGGTCATTGAAGATAATAATAGTCATTATGAAAGTAAAATACATCTAAATGACAGTAAGTTGTTCTTTTAACGCTACAAAAAAAGCTTCTTTGCTGAGAAATTTTAACTTGAAAGTACTAAAAAGTAAACAATGTGAGAAGCCATTGAAGGGGAAGAAAACTCCCAGTCGGCGGGGACCACAGGGCAAAGGTGCGCGCTCAGAGCTGTGCAGAGCATGGTGGTGCCACGAAATGAGACGGTAGATCTAGAATTGTAGACATCAAAAACGGGGTTTGTTGTTTAAACTATTGTCAGACGTGTCTATAGCAAACGCATTCAGAATCGTCCCATAGTAGCAAATTAAAACAGAAAAGAAGCAGTACAATTTCAAAGATGCTCGTGTGAGCCTCTGCTTATTTTAATGCTATACTGACATGACTTACAATTTATTATAATTGTTTTTACTTCTTAGAGATACTGTTTTCTATTAATTTTCAGTTAACATTCAACCATCAGCATATCTTTGACTTTATTAATTTTTTAATATTATTACAACACATTTTAATATTCATCCTTCAATGAAATTAATTTATTTCTCTTAAGAAAGATGAGACTATTTAGAGTTTAAAACTGATGATTCTATGACACATTTCCTGCAATTTTAAGCTTAAGCTTCAAGTTATATTTGATTCCTCAGTGAGCGGGTGTGCCCATTTTAAATGCACTTATCACTTGAAAACATTCCACATTTTCTTTTTATTTTTAATATAGTTTCCAGGGTAACCATAGCTGTTTCTTGATACTTTTCCTCAAAAAAGGAGCCATGTCATTTCAGATGGATATGGTAGGGAACATATTTCTCAATCTCTCCATATATTTTCTCTTTATTATTATGATTATTTAATGTACAGATAATTTAAAAATTTTGAATACATAATAAAAGCTTTTCTTGCCGTTGGGTTTGCAGCATGTTCTCGTTCTCTTTGCTTCATGTTGTCATAATGCAAATATTAAACGACTATCTGATTTTATTACTAAGCAAGTCATTCTACTATTAGAGTTTTGTGGTGTGAAAATTTACTGCCTGTGTGAGTTAGAAACCTTGAATCAAGCTACATAATGAGTAGTTATGTAAATTATTGGCAAAGTAGCAATTGTGACAATGTCTGCTAGAATACTCCAAATATTTAAGAGTTGAGCTATGTAATACACTGTGTCTGCAAGTCTAAAATTTAAACTTTAGAATGACTGTCCTATTGCAGGATGTTCCTTTTATCTCAATAATTTGCCCATTTTGGCTAATTTTAGCTAAATTGTGAGTCCCCCTTTTTTAAGAAAACCTGTTATAGAGGAGATTTGCTACTTGATGGTCTAATATGTTTTACCTTTAGGAATGGAACTTGATTTATTTAGGGCGGCAAAGTCCCAGGTTTTCTAGGAAATAAGGGTTGCTAATGAGCTATAAAAGGATGTTAGTTTTCAGGGATTCCGGAAAACCTTTATAAAAGTTTTAACTCAGCTGGGACTGTAAGGTGAGGCTTTCTGCTCTTTTCCCTTTCTTCTTACACGGGCTCTGCAGGTGCTGGTCCAGGGCTCGGCAGCTTTGTTGGGCCATGCTGTGCACTGAACACAGGAGCCTTGAGCTAAAGATGGCCAGAAATAAAGATAACAAACTGAGCTCCGTATGTAATTACGGAATCTTCATAGCAGCCCTGTACCACTCACCTCTGGACTTCATGATATGTAGAGTAAAATAAACTTGTAGGCATTGATTGCAACAGTAGGTTTTCTGTTACATGCTGCCATATATAACTCACGTACCACGTATAAGGAAGCCAGTGGTTTAGCATGCGCGCTCTTGTATGCACCATCTGCAGTTAGCATTGATGACTCTCTGAGCTTTGCTTTATGTTTGTAAAGCTACTTCACCAGCTACTTTAAGCCTTTTCATTAGACCCTCACAGCAATTCTATGAAGTATGTTGTGATCTCCATTGGAGATAAGAGACTAAACACTGGAGCGGCTAAGAGTTTTCCACAGTCACACGGCTGCTGAGTTACAGAGTTGGCGTTTGAATCCATCCAGCTTAACTCAGAGGCCACACTCCCACCTACCGGCTTTCCATGCTGCAGTGGTTTGAATATGTCCTCTAAATAGCATGTGTTGGAAACTTAATCCCTAAATTCATGTGTTGACTGGAGGTGGGGCCTTTGGGAGGTAATTAGAGTTAGTTAACGTCATCAGGGCAGGGCTTTCATCATGGCACTGGTGGCTTTATGAGAAGAGGAAGAGCCCTGAAGCGGCATGTTCCTGCTTTCTTGCCATGTGAAGTCTTCCGCCATGCTGTGGCCGAGTTAGAAGGCCCTCGCCAGATGCCAGTCTCTGATTTTTGACCTCTTCACCTCCAGAACTGTAAGAAATGAATTCTTTCTTATAAATTACTCTATCTGTGATATTGTATTGTAGCAACAAAAAATGGTCTTAGACATATGCCTTCTAGATAGCTTTAGATCTGTGGTTGAAACTGAGCCCCCAAATGGAGTTTGTGAAAAAACATTTTCTTGCTAATGAGAACTAGCTAAAAACTGAATTAATAAGGTCACAATCATATGAAACTTTACTTACCAGCATATTATTTAATTAACTGGTTTAACAAATATTTCTGATTGTTTTTTTAAAACATTGTGATTCAAGAAAACTCATTGGTGAGAGACAAATAGAAGAAAGTTCCCTCTCTTAATAGATTTACCATTAATTGTCTATAGATCAAAATAGAAGAGTAAAATTCAGTTTGAAGATGATAAAAACTAAAGAAAAATAATAATATTTTAAATAAAGAGACAAAATTCTAGAAAATCCTCTATCGATGGGAATTACTGAGATGGGTCCTATAATCTCAGAAATACTAATCATTTATTGAGTAAACTCTACTGGAGGATAGGCTAAGCTCAGTACAGGAATTATATTAATCAAACAACAATATAATGCCAAGGGTATAATACTTTCCCCATTTTATAGAGAGAGAATGAGAATTAAATTATATAGGAGAGATTGAGAATTAAAGGCATATTTGGTAGCTTGGTGCAAATGCAGACTCTATGAGAGTAGGAACACTATCTTCTTTTATGCTATATTGCTTCTCCTAAGACAGTATCTGTCACATAGAGCTGCAGTCCCCAAGCCCCAGGCAACAGACTGGTACCAATCTGTGGCCTTTTAGGAACTGGGCTGTACAGCAAGAGGTGAGCAGTGGAAAAGCTAGGGAAACTTCCTCTGTATTTACAACCATTCCCCACTGCTCCCATCACCGCCTGATCTCTGCCTCCTGCCAGATCAGCAGCGGCATTAGATTCTCATAGGAGAACCCTACTGTAAACTGCACATGTGAGGGATCTGGATTGCGTCTCCATATGAGAATCTGATGCCTGATGATCTGAGGTGGAGCTGAGGTGGTGATGCTAGCGCTGGGGAATGGCTGCAAATACAGATTATCATTAGCAGAGAGGTTTGACTGCACAATAAATGTAATGTGATTGAATCATCCTGAAACCATCCCCTCTCCCCAACCCACGGTCTGGGGAAAAATTTTCTTCCATGAAACTGGTCCCTGGTGCCAAAAAGGTTAGGGACCACCGAAAGATATTCAATAACTTTGGTTGTGAAAAAAATCACACATCTGGGAAGAGATGGATTTGGTTCTAAAACTCTGGCTTGTCTCATTCCACAATGTGACTTCTAAATCACTGTTCAATAGTGTGTAATTTTAGAGAAATTGAAAATAGGATTCAGAAGAGACAGACAGTTTAAAAATAGATACTGATATAATAGATAATTATCATGCTCAGATAGTGCTTCTTGAGGAAGAACTCATTACAATTAAAAGAAAGCCAGGAATTTTAATAATCCACGTTTTTGTTAAGCGAATTAGACACACAGATATAGACACTGACACACACATATGCACACACAGAGTTATTTTTCTTATTGTTCTAAATTGATCGAAAGAGAATAAGTATGGAGATTAACTTTTAAAGATGTGCTTCTCCCTTGATTCTACTTTCTTTGCCAGGAGAATCTGCTAACATAGGGTTCATACTACAGGGATGACTCATAGCTATATGTACCATTAAACCCAAACCTTTTGTTCAAACATCTGGCTTATAATTTAATATAATATTTATTGATTTTTATCTGAATATAAAAGTAGTAGTGATAATGATAGCTAACCCAGTAGTGCTTTTTCTAATTTTCCAAGCTATTTTATTGTGATAATGTGTAAGGAAGCACAATTGAATCAGACTGATTTTCTAAATATCATTTGATTATGTGTGTGTGTATGTGTGTGTGTGTGTGTGTGTGTGTGTGTGAATTATGTATGAATGTGTGGAAAAGGTGTTGATTCAATTAATCAGATAATCAGATGATCATTACATTTTAAAGTATTTATTTATCCTTTGCTCATGTATTTAGTAACTGTTGAGTAACTATGTTCTATATATATAGAAAAAGATTTTAATAGACAAATTGAATCTTTATTCTAATTGTCTTGTTAAAATAGAAATAAGATAAATCAGTTTTTCTCAAGATTTATATTTCTATTAACATCACCTCAACAAGCTCTTTCAGACATTAATTTCCTAATCATACCCCACGAAATTTTAATACCACAAATATACCGTATATATGTTTATGTATTATATGTATATCTGTGTTTTATAAATACAAAGAATAAAAATTTTTCACTCTTCTCTAGACCAATTTCCACATCTTTGGGGGTGATAATGGTTGAAAATGCATAAGACAAATGATCATGTGTATAGTACCATTAGTAAGAACCTCATGATAACAAAAATATATACATTTCTGTAAACTAGATGACACCTTGTTTATTATTTAATTGTAATGTTGGGACTGAACTTTGAATGTTCACAAAATATGTGTAAAAAGGTTTTGATACTTTTCCTTTCAGGAAGTGAAGCTTAATTCTCCATCCTTTAAGCGTGAACTGACTTTTGTGACTTGGTTCTTTTTGTTTTTAATTATTTTTATTTCAAAAAAATATGAGGGTACACATGTTTTTCATTACATGGATCACTTTTGTAATGTTTGAGTCATGGCTATAAGAGTGCATATCACCAAAATAGTGTTCATTGTACCTGCTAGGTAGGTTTTCACTCATTCCCTCCTTCCCCCTCCCCCCTGCTTGATTTCCACTGAATTTTACTTTCATTTGTGCACATGTGTGCTCATCCATTAGTTTCAATTTAATAGCGAGTACTACCTGTGGTGTTCATTTTTCCATTTTTTAGGTACTTCACTTAGGATACTGGTCTCCAATTCCATCCAAATTGTTGTAAAAGGCATTAATTAATGCATTTTTATGGCTGTAGTACTGCATGGTATAAATATACCGTATTTTGTGAATCTACACATGAATTGATGAGCACTTGGGTTGATTCCACATCTTTGCAATTGTGTATTGTGCTGCAGTAAACATTTTATTGGAGGTGTGTTTTTGATAAAATGACTTCTTTTCCTTTGGGTAAATACCTGGTAGTGGAATTGCTGGATCAAATTGTAGCTCTACTTTTAGTTCTTTGAGAAATCTCCATACTGTTTTCCATAGAGGTTGTACTAATTTTCAGTCCCACCAACAGTGTATAAGCGTTCCTTTCTCTCTGCATCCAAGCCAGCATCTATTGTTTTTGGACTTTTTAATAAAAGCCATTCTAAAGGGGTTTAGGTGATATTTCATTGTGGTTTTAATTTGAATTTCCCTGATGATTAGTGGCTTTGAGCATCTTTCATATGCTTATTGGCCATTAGTCTATCTTCTTTTGAAAAGCTTCTGTTCATGTTATTTGTCCACCTTTTAATGGGATTGTTTGTTTTTTTTCCCTTGCTGATTTACTTGAGTTCTTTGTAGATTCTGGATATTAGCTCTTTATTGGATGTGTAGATTGCAAATATTTTCTACCATCCTGTAGGTTGTTTGTTTTCTCTGTTGATTAATTCCTTATTGGTACAAAAGCTTTTTATTTTAATCAAGTCCCATTTATTTAGTTTTGTTGTTGCTGTGATTGCCATTGAGATCTTAGTAATAAATTCTTTGCCTAGGACAATATCTAGAAGAGTTTTTCCTACATTTTTTTCTAGAATTATTATGGTTTCATGCCTCACATTTAAGTCTTTTATGCATCTTGAATTAATTTTAGTGAGTTGTGAGAGATATGGATCTTGATTTATTCTTCTGCATGTGGCTATTGAATTTTTCCCGGCACCATTTATTGAATGTGGCCTCTTTCCCCCAGTGTATATTGTTGTCTACTTTGTCAAGGATTAATTTGATGTATGTGGATGATGTTATATCCGGGTTCTCTGTTCTCTTCCATTGGTCTATGTCTCTATTTTTGTGTCAATACCATGTTGCTTTAATTACTATGGCCTTGTAGTATAGTTTGAAGTCTGGTAATGTGATGCTTCTGGATTCATTATTTTTGCTTAAGATTGCTTTGGCTATTCCTGACAAACCAACTACAACAGCACACCAAAAATTAATACACCATGGCCAAGTAGATTTCATCCCAGGGATGCAAGAATGGTTCAACATATGTATATCAATAAATGTGATTCATCACATAAACAGAAACAAAAACAAAGACCATATGATAATCTCAACAGATGCAGAAAAAGTATTCAATAAAATCCAGCACCCTTTCATGATAGAAACCCTCAACAAACTAGACATAGAACAAAAATACCTCAAAAATATGAGACATATATGACAAACCCACAGCCAACATTATGCAGAATGGGGAAAAGTTGAAAGCCTAAGAACTGGAGCATGATAAGGGTGCCCACTGTTATCACTTCTCTTTAACATAGTGTCAGAAGTCCTAGCCAGAGCAATCAGACAATAGAAAGAAATAAAGGGTATCCAAATCGGGGGAAAAAGGAGGTCAAACTATCCTTTTTCACTGACAATGTGATCTTATAACTAGAAAGCCCCAAAAACTCCCCTGAGAGACTCCTGGAATTGACAAATCAGCAAAGTCTCAGATTATAAAATCAATGTACACAAATAAGTATCATTTCTGCATACCAATAACTGCCAATCTGAGAGTCAAATCAAGGACTGAATACCATTCACAATAGCTACAAAGAAAATAAAATACCTGGGAATATACTTAACCAAGGAGGTGAAATATCTCTACAAAGAGAACTACAAAACACCGAGGAAAGAAATCACAGATGACACAAATCAATGGAAAAAATATCATGCTCATGGATCCATAGAATCAACATTGTTAAAATGTCCATGCTACTCAAAGTGATTTACAAATTCAATGTAATCTCTTTCAAAATACCAATTTCATATTTCACAGATCTAGAAAAACCTTTGTGCTTTGTTAGACTTACTTCTAACAAATAGAATATAGCAGAAATGACAGTATATAATTTATGAGAGCAGGTCACAAAAGGCATTGCAGCCTCCTCCTGGCTCTTTCTTTTAGACCATTGGTGTTGGGAAAAGACAGCAGTCTTGTTGTGAAAACTCTTAAGAAGACTTACAGATAAAGACCCATGTAGCAAGGATCTGAGGTCGTCTGCTTATAGCCATATGAGTGGTCCATGTTGGAAGCAAATCCTTAAGTGCCAGTCCTGCCTTCAAACTACTGCAACTACTGCCAATATCTCAACTGCAACCTAGTTTCCCTTAGTTAGAGCCACCCAGATAAGACTCCCAAAGAACCCCTCCCAGAATTTTGATTCACAGAAATTATAAGAATAAAAGTTTGTTCCTTTAAGCTACTAAGTTTTATAGTAATTTTTATATAAACAGAAATTGATAACTAATATGCTATATTTAATGATTTTGCACATATTTCATTTTCTTTTGGCACGTTATTTTCATTGTGGGAATTCTTTTGGATTGTGCTATTACATTTAAAAATCACCACCCAATTACATTTTCTAATATTCTATATTTCTGTATTTAAAAATTTTGCAAATACCTTGGGTTTTAAAGCTATGGTAAAAATTAAAATTATTTTATATTTGCATGTTATTTAGAATTCATAAATGCTTTAACATGCATTACTGTTTTGAAGCTTAAATAATGTTGAAAGTTTCATTAATCATATTTTCCTGCTTTATAAGGAAAGAAAAAGACTCGGAGCTATTAAATATTATGCTACTAAAGTCAGAACATGTGCTTAAGTGCCAGATATTAGATTAAAAAGCAGTGGTCTTTGCAAGGCACGCTTTTGCCTGTGAGTGGATTATAATATATGCCATGTAAAGAAGATCAGGGAAATGGATAGGATGACTGTATTGCCAAAGATAAAAAAAGTACCTATCTGAGCCTAGTAATATTTGAATGTTAAAATTTGTATTGATGATATGACTATTTTAATCAAATTATCAATTTTAGATTTATTTCTTCTTTTAATTCTACCAGTTTATGTATTTTGAAATCTGTATTTAGATATGTACAGCTATAAAGTTAGTTTGTCTTCTTGAAAAATTGACCAATTATTCATGATGTTATGTTCCTGTCACTTCTAGTAATATTTCTTGTTCCAAAGTCTATTTTGTCAACAATTATAATATTAAACAATTAGTCACTCCAGAGTTGTTTCAATTAGCAGTTGAATACTATATTTTCATTCTTTTCCTTTTAACCTGTTCCTGTCTTTGTGTTTATATCCAATTTGGCATTTTCTTTTTATTGGGATATTCTGGAACAGTTATATTTAACATGTTAAAGATGCTTAAACTTAATTCTACCATTTACTACCTGTTTTCTTTTTATCAATTTTTTCCTCTTTTCTCCATTTTTTGATTCACTCATTGAATACATTTTTAAACCATATATTATTTATTTTTTATTTTAAAGTATAGGCAAAGATTGTATATATTCAAACTGGAGGACATTACGCTGAGTGAAATAAGTCAGACATAAAAACACAAATACTATATGATCTCACTTATATGTGGAATCTAAAAAAGTAATTTTTTATCATTCCATTGTGTCTACAGTATTCCACAAAAAACACATTTTACAATGCCCTCATCACCTTGATATTTAAGCTAGACAAATATACTATAAGAAAAGAAAACTTCAGGCCAATATCTCTGATCAACATTGATGCAAAAATCCTCAATAAAATATTGGCAAACTGAATGCAACATCACATCACATGATTATACATCATGACCTATTATGATTTATCCCTGACATGCAAGTCTGGTTTAACACATGCAATTCAATTAATGTGATATATCACATTAACAGAATGAAAGATAAAAGACACAGGAACATCTCACTTGACACAGGAAAAGCATTTGACAAAGGTCGGCATCTTTTCTTGTTAAAATATCTTAACAGTGTAATTATAGATGGACAGTTTCCTGAAAACTCTTCTACAAAGATTTATTGCAAGGCAGGGATGTCCACTTTCTCCACTTCTATTCAACACAGAAATAGTAGTACTAGCAATAACAATAAGAAAATAAAAATAAATAAAAGACTTCTAAATTAAGGTAAGAAGCACAATTATCTTTATTTGCAGATGATAGAATCCTATACATAGAAAACCCCAAAGATTCCACAAGAAACAAACAAAACAAACCATGTTGAAACTAATTAAATAATTAAGTAAAGTTGCAGGATAAAAAACATCAACATACAAAATTCAATAGCATTTTTATACACAAATAACAACCTAGCTGAAAAAAATCAAGAAAAGAATCTCACTTATGATAGCATAAAAATACCTAGGAATAAATTTAACCAAGGAGGTAAAAGATGTGTACACCGAAGTCTATAAAACACTGATGAAAATAATTGAAGAAGTCTCAAAAAATGGAAATATATCCAGTGTTGATGGATGAAAAGAATTAACATTGTTAAAATGTCCATACTATTTAAAGCAATATATAAGTTTAACAGAATCTTTCTCAAAATTCCTGTGGGATTCTTCATGGAAATAGAAAAATCAATGCTAAACTTCTTATGAAGCCATAAAAACCCTCAAATAGTCAAAACAATACTGAGGAAAAAAATGAAATTGGAGGCATCATACTTCCTGATTTAAAATTACAAGAATACCTCATTTTATTTCATTTTGCCTTATTGTACTTTGTAGATACAGCATTCTTTACAAATTGAAGGTTTTGGGCAACCCTGTAACCAGCAAATGTATTAGCACCATTTTCAAAAGCATATGCTCACTTCATGTCTCTGTATCACATTTTGATAATTCCCTCAGTATTTCAAACTTTTTTATTATTATTATAGCTGTTATGCTGATCTGTGATCAGCGATTTTTGATGTTAGCACTGTAATTGTTTTGGGGTGCCATGAACTGTGCCCATATAAGACAGCAAGCTTAATTAATGTTGTATGTGACTGACCGCTCCACAAGCCAGTCGTTCTGTTCTCCCATCTTTCACCACTCCTCAGGCCTCTCTATTCCCTGTGACATCATAATATTGAAATTAGGCCAATTAACCCTTTAAGGGTTTCTAAGTGTTCCAGTGGAAGGAACAGTTGCATGTCTCTCACTTTAAATCAAAAACTGGAAATAGTTAAGCTTAGAAAGGAAGGCATATCAAAAGATAAGCCAAGCCAAAAGCTAGACCTCTTGCACCAAAAGAAAAAAGAAAAATTCTTGGAGGAAATTAAAAGTGATCCTCAAGACTGTTATTTTAAGATGGATGAACTTTTAATAACCACAAAGTACCAAGGAGTTATGTAATCATCCCAAGATATGACAAAACATCTTGCAGTTGGGGGAGAAGAAAGATTTAGCTTAGTATAATTGGAGGAAATAGCTGAAGAAAATGAAAGTGCTTTATGCTCATACACTCCTAACATTGAGGTTTTCAATATGCTCATCTAATGTTTCTTTAACTTGGCAATAATTTTCAACCATTTTTTTTTAAATTGCATAATCCACCTAATGAAAATTGCACACTGCTGTTGGTAGTATTTACTCACTTTAGAAGTAATTTTTTTCAACGTATTTATGCTGGATACCTGAAGGATAAACCATTTATCTCAAAATATCTAAGTTAAGAATATGTATAATCAAAATGCCCAATAGATTCTGGTAAGGTTGACCCTTATTGAAAAATCACATTTTATGCTAAAGAAAAAGGAGCATAATAATGAAACAGAAAATTATCAGTAAAAGAAGATTGAAAATAGTATATAATCTTGTACTCTGTGGTACAAATACTGTAAAATAGTACACAAAGAAGGTAAATTTTTTAAAGGAAGTGATCAGAATGTACATATGACAGAGAAATATGAAAGACAATGTTTGAATTTGGCATTTTGTAAGCCATTGGATACATGCATGACTTCAGGGCATGATTATTACAGTGATATGAGTTCATGGAACTTAAATAGGTATTGAAAACATTTATTTGACTAGGAAAATTTACTCAAGAAAATTGTTAAAGTAATATAAAAGAAAAGGCTAATGAGGGGTGAAAATGACAAGTTTACGTACATCAGAGAGATCCGTGCAGGTAAAAAACATAAGGAGGCGATAAAGACTGAAGACGCATCAGTGAGTGGGATCTTTGAAGAAACAGAAGTGGGGACTTGGGAAAAGACAGGGAATTAGGAATTAGTGCCCAATTAAGCCTTTTTCCCCCCTGAGGCATAAGGGAAAGGAAAAAAATGAGTAAAGTGATCTGAGTTTGTTGTGGTAAAAATGTATGAAACCGAGAGCATCAAAAGCTGACAGGCTAAGCTCAGTGCAAAAGTAAGGGTCCCTTCACAGCCACGTGCGCACGTGTGCAATTCAACTTTATCCGTGGGTTGTAGATGAAGTTGTAATGAACGCGCTATTTTAGAAATGTAATAAGACCTTTGCTTTTTAGTAAAAATTCAATCATTTTCTTATTTTATGCCTTTTTTTGTTCCTTTGAAGAGTAAATGATTTGGATGAAGTTGAAAGTTATTCCCTTTACCCCAGAGTCCATGCAAATCCTTCAGTTACACTGGCCTATTCAAAGCAATTTTTAGAGAATTGCTGGACTCCTGAAAAGCACGGAGAACAAAGGCATCAGCCAAACTTCTCTTTCCAGTATTATATTGAGATAAGGTTTTTAAATTTTGAAAAATTAAACTGAAATCAATAAAAATCCCATGAGCCTTATATTGTCATGTTTACTTTTTTATGTTTTTGTGACAATAATTGGTCTCCAATGCACCACATGCGACTGTGTGTTCATGCTGTACCAAGTAGCCCCTTGTGACATCTGCCGAAGGGTGCAGTTTGTCCTCTTAGAACAGCGGGTTTTTGAGAGGCTATCGCAATTCACGAAGGACAGTCCGATTTCTATGCAAGGTTAAGTGGCATTTCATTTGCATTTGCACTCCAAGGCTTGTTTGTATGCTGGTGAGCATTTTGAACTCTTGCAGGATCTTTTAAAAATAGAAATTCTTGTGCAAACCTCTCACCAACTCCCTCCCTTTATCATTATAGTAGGAGGTAAAATATGTATTTTAGCTCAACATTTTCCACTGCAGGTAACTGGCACTAGATTGCTTTTCCTTCTTGCCTATCAAAACCTATATTCATTCATTCTTCTACACCTCTGCCCCCAGCTATTACAACATGCAATTATTAGGAGTTTGTCTCAGTAATGGCGCTATATTTTGGTAATATCGTAGGAAATAGAACCGACAATAGCTTGGCCTTTCGTGACGTTTACAGTCTAGCTGATAAATTTCAACAATGCAATTTTGAGATTCTCTGCAGAAAGTATTATGAAGGCATGCAACAAGTGTCTAGTGCAAATCAGGATACTTGTTTACAGCAGAATTTGGAAGGTATTTAGTAGTTCAGATAATCTAAGAGGCAGCTGAAGAACCAAGCTCAAACAGGAGCCGAGGGAGGGGCACAGCCAGCGTTCGGCCACAGGGACCGTCTTCTCAGAATGTCGCATTGTCTGGCTCTGAGGGTGCCATTTTCAATTGCTTAAAAGATCTTATAACACCGAATCACGCCGTCAGGATTCAAAGCCCCGCAGCAGATATGATTTTATCTATTTACTGAATATAATGCTCACCATGTGCTAGTGGCCGTTTTAAGTTCTTTACATATTTTAACTCAGTTAAAATTTATAATGACCCAAGGAGCTGGAGAGCGTTATTATGTCCATTTTATCCTAATTTTATATTTGAGAAAGATGAGGTGGGAAGTATCAGTAACTTCCCTAAAGGCACACAGTCAGAAAGTGGCGTAGCGTCTCACTTCCCTGTCACCCTTGAGTGACGTTTGCAGTCTAGTGAACCCCTTCAGGGATCGGAAATTTCAGACTACTTTGTTTTTCTTAGCCAGAGGTGGCACCCTGCTTCCCACGTATCTTTGGATTCCCTCATGTTGGGACTTTGAATAAATGAAAATGAAAAATGTTCATTAATCAGCTTGGAAAATGGAGAGCTGGCACTGGGTAGAGTCCCCGTCTCTCAGCAGTTAGCGAAATGCGTGTCTTCTGCCGGGTCCTCTGTGTCCACCCGCCTTCCTTACCTGGTGCTTGCGCAGTTCTCAGCGTGTGCCTTACATTTCACTTGCTCCAGGGAAAGCATTCTCTGGATAAGAGAAGCTTCCTCTATATGTTGCCGTTGTGCTGTCAACTAAAAAAGAATTATAATCTCTTTTTTAATTAGCTAGTCCCTTGATTTTCACATTTTAAAAAAGCAAAAGAAGTGAAGTCAGAAAAATCATATTGTTTCATTGCTGACTTAGGAAATGCAGGTTTAATGTTTTTATTCACATAACAATAATTGCTGGTATAATACAAATAGGAGGCATTACTTTAGAAACAGTGGAATATAAAAAACACAATCCACAGGGAAAAGAATTAAAACTAAAGGCACTAAACGAGGTAATAGAAACAAATTATATCAGTTATAAATATAAATATTAATATGAACCTTTTCAAGTCACCACTTTGAAGATAAGCAATGTCAGATTGAATCAATGGTTATTTTCGAATGGGAAATGTCAAGAATAGTGCCTGGCATATATTAAGTCCTCAATAAATACTTGCCGAATGGACAAATTGTTTTCCACTTAAAATTTAGGTAATAGAAGATAATAGGTCAAAATGAAAGGATGATATAATGCTAATTATAAAAGTTCAAATAAAATTATGATGGAAACATATGATGAAAACTAGCATAAAAATATTAATTTCAGACCAAGTGGAAAGTAAGGTAAAAGAAAAGAAAATAACTAAAATAAACAGTTACATGAAAAAAGATAATAGTTGGAAATGTTTAGGCTTCAAATTACATAACATCAAATGTTAAAAAGGAAAGCCGTTAGTTTCTCTAGTTGACTCCTTAAGCCTCTCAGTCAAATTAAGACATATGAATATTTTATTTATTTATTTATTTATTTCTGCATATTATGGGGGTACAAATGTTTAGATTACGTTGCCCTCCCCCCCCAAGTCAGACCTTCAAGTATGTTCATCCCCCAGATGGTGCACATTGCCCTCAGCATGTATTCATATACCATCCCTTCTGCCCCCTCACATCTGCCTGATGCCGGATAATTGTTATTCCTATATGTGCACTTAGGTGCTGATCGGTGAAACCAATTTACTGGTGAGTACATGCGGTGCTTATTTTTCCATTCTTGGGATACTTCACTTAGCAGAATGGGTTCCAGCTCTATCCAGGAGAATACAAGAGGTGCTATTATCGCCATTGTTTCTTA